>OMLC01081473.1:25644-45945 GCA_900302585.1 Regalecus glesne
TCAGCCCCACAAACGCAAATGTCCCAGGGTAATCATGTTTAGAGTGACTGAATGAGCAAGTTACATAATTGGGCTGCTGGATCCATTGACCAACAACTTCACTGAAGTTACACAATTGGTTGGGCAACCAATGACGTCCATGGTCAATAAAGACGTGGGAGTTTCCCCTTTTGGCCATTGCTCTTTTAAAATGAATTGGTACAGTAGTTCCAGCTCATTCCACTTTTATTGCAAGCTAACGAATGGAATATATTGCTGCTTATGGTTTCAGCTGATACACCAAGAATGGAATATTGCTGCTAATTCCACATCAGATTTACGCAATTTTAACGGTCTGGTATAGAGCAGAGGAGAGAAAAGAGCTCTTCATATAACAACAGGCATGAAGGGGAGCTCACAGTTAAAGTCACTATAAAAGTATATCTATATATAAAAGTATATAAAAGTCACTCTGACAAAACACTTAGTAGACACCGGCAGATAGTAACAGATGAAAGAGAAGGGGGATTTAACAGACTAGAGTAGTTTTAACTAAAATTACATCAGGGTCTTTTTCAAATCAAACATCTCAAGATATGAATGGAAAGTACTGTTTTTGCAATGGCATTTTTATTCCCCCCATTTTTTACTTGTACATAGCTTAATCATGTAATGTCATCTCAAGTCAAGTCAGTTTTATTTGTGTAACCTATTTTCCCAAATTAGCAATTTGGCTCAGTGGACTTTTCTCACACAGGTTTCTTTAGACTTAGATTGAGAGAAGTTATTGAGAGTATCCTTGCACAAGGCTCAAAGTCCCTGGTCTTTGGTTAAACCACATGTATCCCTTTCTCAATCAGGTGTGGATGTGAAGAAGATGTGTAAGAATGCTGGTCGGTGTGAGAATGTGGGTAATTCCCACCATTGCTTGTGTCAGCCTGGCTACATGGGCAGCTACTGTGAGGAGATGGTCGATGAGTGCCAATCAAACCCCTGCCGCAATGGAGCTTCCTGCAAAGACTACCAGGGCACCTACGAATGTATTGTAAGGGAATTTGTGTATTTGTCTGTGCATGATTACTAATTAGTGTCTTCTGAATTTCATGCACATACATTTTTTTTGACACAGGGCTTTTAAAGTTCTCTAATAGTATTGTGGAATTCCAGAGTTCAAACATTTCACCTAGCTCCTACATCAAAAATCTCAGCCATGGGCATCAAAATCCAGTGGCACACACTTCACACACTCACTCCTTTGAGTGAGTGTTTGAAGCTGGATCAGAAACACTTCCATTCCCATTGCAGTAACATCCACTCCACATGAGTTTTGTTGTTGCTTTGTTTTGTCCTGTCATGTACAGTAATACAATATGTTATGATATCCAATGGTATGCAAGTAGGCCAGTTCCATAGCCAGTTGAGAGCAACTTACCCTCTGTGAGTCATCTTGTAGCATGGCTACATGCTTGGGTGCACTATATCAAACATCTCTACTGAATTAGGGAGCTCAAATTCATTAAAAGCTGGTTGAGATGGAAATTTAAAAAAACCTGATAGAGATGGGTATGGTTTGGGGAAATGGATGTAGATGGAAAACCATTCGGTACTTGCAAAATATGTTAGGCTTGGATTAATTTTTATGTCAAGGCCAATCAATCCAGAATGAAATGTGACTAACCTCTGACCCTAATCTAATCCAGTGTAAGCCAGGTTACCAGGGGGTGAACTGTGAGTATGATGTTGATGAATGCCATTCCAACCCCTGCCACCATGGAGCAACCTGTATCAACCTCATCAATCGCTTCAGCTGTGCCTGCCCACCTGGAACACATGGTAAGGATGCATATCCCATATCCACATGGGCACACACGTCCACATGCACAGGCTCATCTCTTGCCTCTCTCCTCTCTGTAGGGTCTCAATGTGAGGTGAATGTGGATGACTGTGCTCCTAAACTTGGCTCCAGGGGTCCTCGCTGCCTCAATGGGGGCCAGTGTGTGGATGGAGTGGGTCGCTACACATGTTCTTGCCCCCCTGGCTTTGCTGGAGAACATTGTGAGGGGGACGTCAATGAGTGTCTGTCTGGGCCCTGCCATTCCCCAGGCAGCCTTGATTGTGTACAGCTGTCAAATGACTATCAGTGCCGCTGTCGCTTAGGATATACAGGTATGTGGAGCACAGCCATAGGCCCCAGTTGGGTTCTCTTAGAGGTGATATTCTATAGATGTTCAGCAATAACAGCATATTAATATGTTTTGTTAATTAGCTCTCTCTCTCTCTCTCTCTCTCTCTCTCTCTCTCTCTTCTCTCTTCCCTCCCTCCCTCTTCCCTTCTCCTCCAGGTCGTCATTGTGAGTCCATGGTGGATCTTTGCCTGTCTAAGCCATGCCATAATGGTGGCACCTGCTCAATGAACATGAGTTCAATACATGGCTACACTTGCTCATGTCTTTCTGTAAGTTACTCTTTTCTTATATATGACTCTCTGTTTGCTACCTAATTGTGTTATGACAAAAAGAGGTGAATCTGTTCAGCTGGATCAGAAGTTTATTAAGAAACGTTTCGTCACTCACCAGGTGACTTCTTCAGTCTGAGCTGAAAACAAACATCCCCCTCCTTATAAACGGTACCTTGATGCCACACTACAATAGGCTGGGTTCACATGCAAGTTGGGTGATCAACTGCACATTCAGTGGCAATGAGCACCATTCACAGTATTCACAGGTGTTAGTATTAGGGAATGTTTGCGATCACAGCATTGTGAGAAGATGACAGGTGTACTCTCAGGCCACCTCCCCTATTCAACGAGGGTCGCTCCCTCTTCACATAAATGGCCTCCCTCACCCCCCTCTCAAACCAGCGTTCCTCCCAATCAAGGATGTGAACATCATCATCCTTGAATGAGTGGCCACTCGCCTGTAGATGGGTGTAGAAGTTCTACACCCATCTACAGGCTAGTGGCCACTGAATGTGCAGTTGATCACCCAACTTGCATATGAAACCAGCCTATTGTTGTGTGGCATTAAGGTACCGTTTATAAGGAGGGGATGTTTATTTTCAGCTCAGACTGAAGAAGTCGTCTGGTGAGTGACGAAATGTTTCTTAATAAACTTCTGATCCAGTTGAACTGATTCACCTCTTTTTGTGATTTCCATACCTGGATTATTGAGCATGCATCAAGACATAATGCTGTTATGCTAATTGTTATTTCACCTCTTGCTTTGCAAGCTCGCCAAACTGTTATTCTGTGTGAATTTATCAATATAGATAAACATAATGGCAACACCAGGAGATAAAAAAAGGTGGTGATGGGTGCCAGATATTTCTTCTAAGCAATTGTCTACATGTTTTTCTTTCTATTCCTTCCAATATTGAATCAAGTTGTCTAACGTCTTTCACTCTAAATGCTGGTCTTTTTGCATGACTAACTGCTTATTTTCCTATCATCATGCTTGCAGAGGGCCACATCATAGCTCAGGTATGGCAGACAAGCAACAGGGTTGTTATGATCCCTAGGTTTAACTGGTTAAATAGTTGGTTTAATCAAAAGTCAGTGGCCAGACTGTGTATGTTCTGTTCAATTGTGATTTTGACACGGATGTATGACTAAAAAGTGTCAACTTTTAAAATGATTGTAACTGTAGTTAACACCAAGGCCTATCTACCTAGGGCTATACCGGTTTCAACTGTGGGGAAATGGAAGGCTACAACTGCGCCAAGCTACGTTGTCAGAATGGCGGGCATTGCGTGGAATCCCCATTTGGTCGTCTCCATTGCCAGTGCCAACCTGGCTTCAGTGGACCCCACTGTGAAACCATCCAGAGGTGCCAGAATCGGCCTTGCCAAAATGGAGGAACTTGTGTCAAGGACCTTTCCAGCCCTTTCCACTACAGCTGCCGCTGCCCCAGTCACTTCTCAGGACGACACTGTGAAAACAAGTTGCTTGTCGAAGTGCCACAGACCCCCATCTGCCCTTATGTGGAGTGTGAACAAAGGTCAAAGGACAAAGTCTGTGACCCTCAATGCAACAATCATGAATGCCAATGGGACGGAGGTGACTGTTCACTCTACTGGCATCGACCCTGGCTTAACTGCACTGCTCACATACCCTGCTGGGAGCTCTTCAGGAATGGCCGCTGTGACAAAGAGTGTGACAATTCTGGGTGCCTGTTTGACAGCTTTGAGTGCCAGGAGACCCCACAAGCTTCTTGCAAGTAAGTAAATCTCCCAAATGTATTTGATAGCTGTGGCTTCCTCAGCATATCAGAACTCACAAATTATTTAGGGACCTTGGGAACACGGGTCTATCATTCTGGAAAAAACAATAAGAAACTTAAAATCATTCTACTTTTTGTTCTCAGATATGACAAGTACTGCGCAGACCACTATGGTAATGGCATCTGTGACCAGAGCTGTAACACTGAGGCCTGTGGCTGGGATGGACTTGACTGCTCTGGAGACACTCCTGCTAAGATGGCGGAAGGCACCCTGGTGATTGTGGTGCGGCTGCAGCCTAAGGAACTGCTGGGGGACATTAGGGGCTTCCTGCGCTCCCTGGGAACCCTGCTGCATACCAATCTGAGGGTGAAACTGGATGTCAATAAAAAGCCCATGGTATACCCATACTATGGCCTGGAGGAGGAACAGGGAGGACAAGGACAGAAAAGCAGAGGCAAGCGAGAGTTGCCTTTACTGGAGAGAGAGGCTATTGGGTAAGAGGAATTGAGATGGCTCCCTTCCAAACTTGTTTGTCATGTTTATAATTTGATTATAAATATTGCAAAAAAATTATATTTCAATCAAAGTGCATGACTCACTGAATTTTTCCTTTGTTGAAATCGACATATCTATGAATATCTCTCATTCTCCAGTTCTAAGGTTTACCTGGAGATTGACAACCGTGAGTGTGCCCAGAGCTCAGTGGACTGCTTCTCTACCACTGAGCAGGTTGCATCTTTCATTGCAGCAGAGCATCTGAAGGCCGAACTGCCTTACCCTGTAGTGTCTGTCACCAGTAAGTAGGCCCATTATTCAATTACGAATAATAAGAGATTTGAATTTTCACTATAAAAAAAAATTAAACAAAGCATTGAATGATTCTTTATAAATTTGAGGATGCTCAGATCTATCCTTGTTTTCTTTTGCTGCAGGTGACCCACCTGACCTGACTAGCTCACACTACCTTATGTACATGGTGGGCGTGGCAGTGGTTATCATCCTGTTCATCCTGGTGCTGGGAATGCTGATGGCCAAGAGGAAGCGTAAACATGGCATCCTCTGGCTCCCTGATGGCTTCCTGGCAAAGAATGATGACAAGAGAAGGGAGCCTGTTGGACAGGATGACTTTGGCATGAAGTGAGTGGATGACTCGACAAAATGGATGCTAACAGATCCAAATTGTAACAAACCATGATAATTGATGATAAGCCGATGGTGAAAACATACTAGAAAATTTAACATGGCTTACTAAATGACAGTTCTGACCTATATTATCTTACACCATAACCATCAGGAATTTCAAGACACAGGATGGAGCCATGATTGATGGAAGCCAGAGCCAAAGTTGGATGAAGGAGGAGATTCCACCTAAGAAACCAAGGGTGAGCAAATGGGAAAGAGAACAGAATGGTCAAAATAAATCTCAGAGGGCAGAGTAGTTTAAATAACTATTTATTGTACCACATGCACATTTTTTGTCAAGTAGAAAAGGGTTCAATGCACATAAACACTCTCCTTCCTCAGACTGAAGATAAGCCCCTGTTGCCCATGGCTGTGGATGGAGTAGTGGATCGGAGGGAATGGACTGCACAGCACCACAAGGCTGCTGACATTACCCTGACTCCACCTCAGGCTGATCTGGAGACCGATTGTCTGGATGTCAATGTCAAAGGACCAGGTTTGGAGACCTGTTTTATCTTGTTGGTCCTTTATGAAATGTCTTGGTTTAATGTTGTTTACGTCCAGTATTTCATACCATATGCAAGATAGTGAGACTCTGGGATTGTTTCACCACATGCTCTCTGAGCACATATAGCTTTCTATTTTATATTAGTTTTATTGTAATTGATTGTGTTTAAATTTAAAAGCCTACCAATTTGATTTGAATGATTTTTCCCCATCTCAATGATCTTTATTTTTCTTTCTGTTAGATGGCTTTACTCCATTGATGTTGGCATCACTGCGCAGTGGTGGAGGTTCCGATGGTGTCCAGCATGGTGGTGAGGAGGAGGAGGAGAGTGGAGGAGACGAACCAGGACCAAGCGTTATCTCAGACCTGATCGCCCAGGGAGCAACATTGATGGCCCAGACCGACCGCACGGGAGAGACAGCACTCCACTTGGCGGCCCGCTATGCGAGGGCTGATGCAGCTAAACGCCTACTGGATGCCGGAGCGGACGCCAACGCCCATGACAACATGGGTAGAACTCCCTTGCATGCTGCTGTGGCGGCTGATGCCCAGGGTGTCTTCCAGGTGAGAGGACTCATAGATTTGAAACTTAAATCAACCGGGGTAGTTAGTTTAACTTGAGGGCTGTCAACCAAAGCAATCCACATGTCTATACTCTGTGTCAAGGAGTGGGCTAGCGTTCTTGCCATTGGCTTCCTCAAGTCTACATTATATTTACTCTTTACAGGCCTGGAGAAACAAAGGTAGTAAGCACTACTGGATTCTTACTCCAATGCTTTTTAGATTATTAAACTTAACCTCGTCCCTCCGTCTTTACATCCCTCAGATCCTTATCCGTAACAGAGCTACAGAACTGGATGCCCGTATGAATGATGGCACGACCCCTCTGATACTTGCTGCCAGATTGGCTGTAGAGGGCATGGTGGAGGAGCTGGTGCACTGTCACGCTGACATCAACGCTGTTGATGACCATGGTCAGAGAACTCCTTTCTTTTTCATTCAGTACTCAATTTTTCTCTCTGCTCTTCACTCATTTGTTTCTGGATATGTATTATTCACTGCACATGGAGGCATTGCCACTGTGGAAATAGTAATAAGGCTCGATCAATGATATTACCTAATAATCACCTATTAATCAGAAAATTCGTGGTTCTATCCCTGGTTCCTTCAGAAAGCATATCAAACTGTCATTGAGCAAGATACTGGACTCCTATCTGTCCAAGTTCTGTGATGGAATGGTGATCTTTCCAGGATGTTTCCTAGCCCTTCATCTAATGAGTGCTGAGATGGGCTTGAGCATGACTCCATGACTCAACTTCTGATAAGCAGTTGATGATAAATGGATGGATAGAGATACCAAAACTGTACCGTTAACATGGTCCAAAAATAGATACATATCAAACCATGGGCCCACTGTACTGCCACATCAACATATATACAAAAAATATAAACGTGAGATTGGAGACAAATGTAGAATCTATTTAGATGATCTGCTGCTTAATTATAAGAATAGCAGTGTAGCTAACATGGATAAACTCTTTTCTTTTTTTTGGTTTTCCTTTTTTAATCTACCCTTCCATCTCAAATTCTCAGGCAAGTCAGCGCTCCACTGGGCAGCAGCTGTTAACAATGTGGAAGCCACTTTGGTGCTGCTGAAGAATGGAGCCAACCGCGACATGCAAGACAATAAGGTGTGTTTTCATGATTTGATTGACATTTACTTTTAACCAACTTTGATCATTTATTTCAAGATATTAATACAATATACATCAACTAGATAACCCCTTATGCTGGTCTGTCAATCATCTATGACATTGCATTGCACAGAAGCTGACATATTTGTTCTCTTCAGGAGGAGACTCCATTGTTCTTGGCTGCCAGAGAGGGCAGCTTTGAAGCAGCTCAGGTTCTTTTGGACCACTACTCCAACAGAGACATCACAGATCACTTGGACCGGTTGCCCCGTGACACCGCTCAAGAAAGAATGCACCATGACATAGTTCGCCTGTTGGACCAGTATAATCTCGTCCACAGTCCTCACAATGGGCCCAATCACATAAGTGGAGGTGGAGGGCACTCTTCCCTGGTCTGTGGGGCCAATGGAGCAGCCTTTATTGGCATGCGTTCTGGGCCCCAGGGCAAAAAGAGCAGAAGAGGTGGAGCAGGAGCCAAGGTAGGAGGTGTTGGTGGAGGAGCTAAGGAGATTAAGGACATGAAGACCAAGCGAAGGAAGAAGCCTGCTGGAGGAGAAGGGCCCACTGTGGGAGGAGGAGTTGGAGGAAGTAGTGGTGGTGGTACAGGAGGAGTGAATGCTAACAGTGCCAAGGCATCAGGAGGGTTAACAGAGAGCTCTGTCACCATGTCACCTGTTGACTCCCTGGAATCACCACACTCTTATACAGGTGATGCAGCCAGTAGTGTCTCTAACACTGCCAACTCCCCTCCCTTACTGGGCAGCCCTACCTCCAGACCTCTTCTGCCCCCAGTCAGCCACATGCTGGGCCAGCAGCAGAGCTGGGTGGGTATGCCCAAGCATGGTTACAGTGGCCACATGTTTGGCCTTGTACCCCATCAGATGGGGGCCTCCCACCCTGGTATGGGCCAACACCACAGCCCAGGCCCTTTGCTCACCCCAATGAATGTCACCATGAGCCGGGAGCAGCTGCCCCCCATTGTCACCTTCCAGATGATGGCACCAGGACCAGCTGGGGCCCAGACCATGCTGAAGCAACCTCAGCCTGGGCAGGTACAGGTCCAGCAGCCCCAAGGGCAGAACCAGAACCAGGGCCACTCCCAGCAAGGTCCAGGTCACCTGCACTGCACCCAGGGCATGATGTACCAGATGTCTGAGCAGATGGGTATGGGGCATGGGCTCTCCCACACCCTGCAGCACCCTCACACCCTCAGCCACAGTGGGCATGGGATAGCAGAAAGCCAGTCTCGACAGCTGTCCCCCTACCAGGCCATGCAGAGTCCTGTGGATAAGTATCCCACACCCCCCTCACAACACAGTTATGCCACCGCCGGCTCAGAGGGCACCACCCCAGGCCACCCACCTCACCCACCCAATGAGCATCCATACCTCACCCCATCACCGGAATCCCCTGACCCTTGGTCTTCCTCCTCTCCCCACTCCAACTCAGACTGGTCTGATGTCACTACCAGCCCCACCCCTCTGGGGAACCCTCACCATGCACTGCCCTCTTCACGCCACACACACATTCCAGAGCAGGTCCAGCTGCAGCCTCAGTCACAACAGACACAGCAGGCCTCCCAGCAGCCTCAGCGTGGAAACATGCAGGTGTTTGCATAGGCTAACAAGAGTTCAAACTGCAACACCACTTTAACTCATGCCATATCGGTCACATCTCTCTCTCTCTTATCAGTTTTCTCATGTCCCTGATAACTGATATCAATCGGTTCCACTCTTTTGGTTGTTTCCCTTCCTCTTTGCACTTAAGAAGACTTGTGTATAGTTTCTAAAACCACATCATGTGTTTTCGGTTAGAAATCAAAAGTCCTCCATACCAAAAAAGTGTGGTGTTAGCTATCGCTGGTCCAAGTAGAAGCACTCTCTACACTCCTATTGATCAAAGCCAGGAGGTACGCATGTCAAAACTGTTCAAACGAGGGATGATTGAGGAAAAGTCAGTTGAAAGCTGGTGGTTTGTCGCATGAGGAAAACTGACTGTTGAGATGGACACTAACAGAACAGACTTTATTCTGCTCTGCTCACTCAACAGTTACAAGACCTGAACTTTATCTTTGGATGTTTTTTGAAGGACATTTTCCTCATTTAACATGTTATATACTATCATTTAATAATGTATAATATGATAGACCCGCCAATACTAACCTCCCATTGGAAATATTAACTCTACTTTTTTACAAGATAGCTCAATTTCAACCAATGTCTTTCTGGTTTTTGATAAGGTTAAAGGGAGGGCTTTTATAAATGACCATTAAATGATTTGAAAGACATACAAATGCACACACACGTAACATAAATTCACTATGTAGTTCTAAGCTTGCAATGTAAATAGCTCTTTTAAAAATGTGTGTTTTATTTCATTGCCAACAATAGATTAATGTTTACGTTCCAAACTTACAAAAGTGTCATTCAATTGTTGTGTATGTCAGAATGCAGAAGTTACCAGTAAGAATCTACAGTATGTGCTTGTATATTTAAGACAGTTACTGGTACAGGAGCTAATATACCAGAGGAGATTGAGATTGTTTAATAGATTGAATCCAAATCAGCATGTTGAATCAAAGCATCCTGTCTCTCTAATGGTCTCTTACCACACAAGATTTCACTGTGATGCTCAAACTGAGCACATGGTATCTGCTGGTGAGGGTTTCCGTGAGTGACTGAAAACCTGCATGCAACATACACATTATTATTGTTACAGAACTATATTGTAAATACCATTTCCCATTTCGCTATGGCTCCAGTTTGTTGAGATTCTGCAATGAATGACGGGAACCTGCTCCATCATTTTATAGCTGTTTTTTGACTGGGACTCGTCACTGTTTAATCTGACACGTGTCTGCACCTACTTAAATGTCTCAAACGGTTCTTAAAGTGTTCGTTTACTTTTTTTGAAATAGTTGTTGCGCTCTTTTTCTTTGTCCAAATCATATAATCACTTTTGCTTAACTACAATCAGTTTATCTGTGCACCTTTAATTGTCATTCATGTGATTCATAAACCAAATCTGGAGACATGTTGATAAACAAGCTGAGGACATAAGAGTATTGTTCAGCTTCCTGATGCTATGTTAGAGTTTACGTCAAGCTTTGCTTTATGTGACTGCTCTGTAACCACAGACAATCATTCACTGTTTCCATTTTGCATCACAGAAAAAAAGTAACATCTGTGTTACCATGACCAAATTGACTTATCTGCCAAAAAATTTAAATGAGTTCCTAGTTTCTATTTTTTTGGTGTTCAAGGAATCAGTTTGAATGGCTTTGTTGTTTGGACTGTTACAGTATTTTCTTGTGATTTATGAAAGACTAACAGTGACACATACATGCGCAAACACACACACACACATACACGCGGATATCTTATGCAATGGAATATGGTTAACCAAATTCCTCACGTTAGTTCAATATTTCTCCATATCTGGCTGGCACTTAACGTGAAATGATGAATATATGATGGCCACGCAGTTGTACAAAATATGTGCACAGTTGCATACTTCTTAAGAGCCTCTGGAGCATGCCGTCTCCCCTTCAGTACATATGCAAGGTAATTTCCAAGTGCTGTATATAAACTGTTTTTGTAATGTTTTCTTGTACTTCCGTTTGTTAGCCATAAATAGCCTTGTATTACACGATATATGAAGTAGTTGCCCTCGTGATTGTATAAGGTAGGTTATACTTCTAATTTTAATACAGAACAAAAGCTTTCTGATGGAAATAAACCAAAATGATCAATTGCTTACTGAAATAAAACTCAGATCTTCTTAGATCATCAAAGGTGACTTGTTTCTCTTTCTTTAACTTGATATTTTGGGATGTATGAATATTCATGGTACATACTGAGTGGAGTTTACTCTGTAAAACACTGGTTGGAGTGATAGATGATATAAGACCCATTTCTACATGTCATAATTAGTCTCCATGCTGTAGGGGTGGATATATATGTCGATTAAGCTTTAGGCATTAAGGCCAGATGCCCTTCCTGACGCCCTGGGGTGGATTCAAACCTGCTACCGCTGGGTTGTCAGTTCCCGAAGTGAGTGAGATAACCACTGAGCTGCTACAGCCCTTGAAGTGACATATAATATATATCATATCATATCTATTATTTTATCCTACCATTCTCATCTGTCACGTATGATCATTCATATTTTCCCTTGCTGTCATTTTCTGAGGCTGTTGATTCATCAGCTGTTAACACAACATCTATTCCCATTTGTCCAATTGCCCAACAACATACCTGCATGGTTAGCCTATTGTCTTGCGTCTGTCTTATTTAAACGGGTGTCTCTCCACCCTTCCACTGTCTAGTCATCACAGATAATACATTTCACTCCTTCATTAGCCTTGATGGCCCAGTGGTTAGCACTGTAACCTCACAGCAATAGGGTCCAGGGTTCAAACCCCAGGCTATCCCAGGCCCTTTCTGTGTGGACTTTGTATGTTCTCGCCATATCTCGGTGGGTTCTTTATGAATACTGGGGTTTCTTCCCACCATCAAATACATGCAGGGTTAATACTCCTGTCTGTGCCCTTAACTATCTAAAGTATGTATATATATATATAGATAGATAGATAGATAGATAGATAGATAGATAGATAGATAGATTGATAGATATGTAATCTCAGCAGAATTCACCTGCAACCACCACCAGTGTCTAGACTCCTTGTGGGGATTTATTTTGCTGCTGATGGGCTTCAATTAAGCAATCTCCCTGTTGAGTGTAAGCACTAAATACTTTTTTTTAATTTTTGGTGAAGATATATGCGTGTGTATGAGGGTAAAAAAGCAAAAGGTTTAGAAATTACCGGCCTCAAGAACTATTACACGTTCAGTGCCATATCCATCCAGCGGGTGGCAGTAGCTCAAAGGAGGAACCGCTGTTTAAAACAAGAGAAAAAGAAGGCGGTACACGGAAGTCATACTAGACTTTCTCGTTCTGGTACCTTGCTTAATGTTTTACTGTCTTGCCGGAAAAGGTAGATGGGAAACGATGGCGGCGAAGGGGCATAAGCGGAATAGCTGGCGAATCGGCCGAAGATAGCGTCTGGTCAATTAGCTGGTGATGGTCAATGCACGCAAGGACTTTGGCTGCTGCTGTTTTGACAGCTGTGTTGAGCTAGCTTCCAGTACCTGGTTCGGTTTAACCCCTTCACTGATAACTCTCCAATGCCATAAAGTCAGTTCGTCCAACGCATCTGAATCTACGTTCGGTTGGTTATATTTGTGAGATTACCAGTCGAAAAACAACAACAAAAAACAACGAAACGATAAAGGTGAGAGTAGTTTCTGATGCCGATTTCTTTTCCAGACTCTCCTTGCTTTCTCTGCTACTTCGCACACATACGAAACAAAATTAACTTCTTTATTTATATGCGACGACTGTACCGTCATTTAAACCCCCATGTGTTTGTGTGCCTGTGTGTGAGGAGAATATCCTGGCATTTATGTCTTGATGCATGCTCAATAATCCTGGTTAGGGCATCACAAATAAGGTGAATTGGTTCAACTGGATATTAAATTCAGTTGACATCTTCAGTCTGAGCTGACTGCAAGCATCCTCACCCTTATAAAAAATAATGCAGTTGTTGGTTGGCATGGAATTGTACTATTTATATTATTTTAACTACAGTGTTTCAATGTGACACATTCTGATTACACAGTTATTTCTTCATTCTAGTATATATTTACTTATTGCATGTTCTTTTATTGTATTGCATTCTTGTTTTGGCATTATAAATGTGTTTTCTATGCATGTAAATCCCTTTGGAATTTGAATGTCCTATAATACTAACACCTCTATTGACATAGATGACACCTGCATTCATTCATCTCTCCATCATTCTTTAACTATACTGTGCAGTGGGGTGACTGCCCAGTGTGCCCACATGGCGTCATCCCGGTTGAAGTATGTGTCTCTGGGCGTGCTGGTGTGCCAGACCACATCCCTGGTGCTCACCATGCGGTACTCCCGCACCCTGCAGGCTGATGGGCCACGGTATCTGGCCTCCTCAGCTGTGGTGATCGCAGAGGTCATGAAGATCCTGACTTGCATGCTACTCGTCCTCAAGGAACATAGTGAGTGAACTTGTGAAGTAATTTCTGGGTTTGAATGGATACAAGACATTTTGTGCTATATAAGTACAAAAATCCTGAATATATTACAAATCAGTTAGTTATTCTAATTTCTTGTTAAATACCTACTGACTACATTTACATTTCTCGTTTTACAGATGCTTTTATCAAAAGAGTCAGTAATGATCAAAGAGGGTATGTCAACTTCCGTGTATTTAGTAAAGGGGTTCCTTATAGCAGCAAGAGGCAGGAAATACAATGTATTGTTACTAACACCGTGATGAATTTATTGAGTGCTCAATTCATAACACTAGGTCTAGACTAAGGTGTGAATATTACAAGGCATCCATCCATCATCCATCCATTTACTGAACATGGGAGATTAATCCAGGATGCGCTTTCCTGACTCCTTGTAGTGGGAACGAACCCCCAATACCCGACTAGGAGGCGTGTGCTCTATCACTGAGCCACCATGGTCAACCGCTCCAAATTAGGTTACAATATGGGAAATATTGCAATAGCCATACAGAAAATTACAAAATATCAATATGTATTATAATAGTAATAATAATAATAATACATTGATTTTATTTATGAGCGCTGTTCAAAGTGCTCAAGGATACCTTACATATCACGGCTAAAAAACAGCTATTTATTCAGACATCTTGAGATGAACTGGTGACCTGTCCAGGGTATTTCTCCTCCTGCCCAATAGATGCAGGGATAGGCACCAGCAGATCCGTGACCCAACTTTGGATAAGGAGTTGACAGTGACAGCCACATATATCAAGACATAATAGAATAAATTCAAATTATGCTTAGATATTTCAGACGTCTTCTAAGAAATCTTCAATCGGGGATTCATATTATCATTGATTCAGACAAAACTGTGTATCATGATGTGACAATATTAGAATTTCATCCCGATGCACCATTGAAATACTATTGGCTTTCAATGGTCCAATAGTAACCCTAAAAGTACTGAGTAATACTGAATTATTGCCCTGCCCGAGGCTTAAGATAAGTTTTGTCTCATAGCTTTATTGTCTCAAAAACCCCTTTTACACAAGCAGCCTAATCCATAACTGTGAAAGTGAGCTGAAATCAACATTGAGGAATAAAGTATACTCGCAATTTACTGACTCAGGCTCTGGTAACTTCTCCTGAAATGTTTTAGAATAATGATAGCTAGCACAAAAGTCATAAGACTTCTCAGTCAAGAACAGATGAGGTTAGGCAAAGCAATCACAAGTAACTCATCTGTGAGACTGACTTCCTAAATGTAGACATTTATCTGAAGTGGAACATTTATTTGTAAACCAGCAAAAGTGAGAGCCTGTTTAGAAATGTCCTGAAATTGGGACAACCTAGAAATAAGAGACATACTTTCACTCCATGCAGAAAATAATTTCAAAACTCAGCTGTGCGATGCAGATAGGGATTTGACAGTCTTCAATAAAATAAAATAAACCAAAACTATCTGTAAATCTTACTGATGGATACCTTATGTGTTAACTGGAAAAACCACCAGCAGTACCAAAATAATAATTTTAGCAATGTTACAGTGCGTCTGTGTGAAGGGGGGCCAGACTCTCACCTTTCCCATTATGTGCTTCTCAGGTTACAGTGTGCGAGCCCTGAATAGTGTTCTCCGTCAGGAAATAGCCCACAAACCTATAGAGACACTGAAGTTGGCAATTCCTGCAGGGATCTACACATTACAGAATAACTTGCTATATGTGGCACTGTCGAACCTTGATGCTGCCACTTACCAGGTATGGAAAAAAATGGGGTATATGGTTGTTTTCTTTGTTTTCGATCAGTGAAGTGACATGAAACAGTTTTTGAATCGCAGTGAAATAAAACAGCATCTTGTTCTATCACGATTGGGCAGAAGTTCCTTCATGCATTTTAAAGGGTTTCTTGCGGCTCTATTGCGGATACATGCTGTTACCATAATTAAATGCCATACTGTTGTTACAGTAGAGCTAGCTTATCTTTCAAGCCCTTTAAAAATTCTTTAGATAATAACTTATGGAATTTCTCTCTCACACATTAACAGGTGACATACCAGTTGAAGATCCTGACCACAGCTCTGTTCTCAGTGTCCATGTTGGGCCGCAAACTGGGGGTCTATCAGTGGCTGTCCCTGCTCATCTTAATGGCTGGAGTTGCACTAGTACAGGTGTGATCCACATTTATGCCTGTTATATTTCATTAGCATTTAGGACTGGAAATAAGGGCCGTTTTTACATGTCATGATCAACTCCCCGCATTGTAGGGTGGACACAGACTTAGATGGAGCGTGGGGAATTAAGGCCAGATACCCTTTTTGATGCCTTGTAGTAGGTTCAAACCCACAATATCTGGCTCGTCACTCCTGAAACATTTGCTCTACCACTGAGATACTATAGCCCCAGTATGCAGGACTGGAAATACAGGTTACTAATGAATAAGAGGGCTATGCAGTGTTGGAGGAGGGCCCTGAAATGGATGATTATGACTACTCAGGTCTTCCTCCCCGCAAACAAGTAAGTGTAGGATTGACTTATTAAAGTGTAAAGCAGATAGTAAGGTGAGCTGAATTTGTTGGTGAAGTTCTCATAGTAGTTGGGGACCTTTCTTTTCAAAGCTTTTTCTCTGGGTTTTTGCTGCATTTATAAGAATCTATTCCAGGGACATTGATGCATTCAGAAACCAATTCAAAAAACAACTTGATTTTTCAATACACCAGTAAGTCACATTCACTGGTGTTTCCACTGGATGAATAGACTCTATTCACAAATGTCTGCACCATATCTAGCTCCTCTACTGAGGAGTGTGGGTGGGTCTATTTTTTTCCACAATAGACCTTTTGATTGACAGGTGGAGGGCAAGTCAAACACTGGAGGGGAATGTGAAAATTTTAAAACAGCACATCTTACATAAACTGTAGAGTAACAGTACATTTATCCCCAAATAAATCTCTATGTACAAGCTCGGTATGAGGGGCAAATATTAACTTCATATTTCAGACTCTTGGTGGGCTTACCATAGCAGCCTATGAGAGAAGAGACAAAGCAAATATGTGGCTTATATAGGCTTATAGGTTGGGATTTCTTTCAAAAAAATTATAAGTGTACCTATATAATTTGAATAATTAGATGCAATAAATGTAGCTGTATATAAAAATAAGCCAATAAAGAATGAAATGAATAATACTCATTAAAGTAATATTCCATATTCAGTTCACCAAAATTGTTTAAATTAATGTTTTATATGTCAAAGAAATCACTGTGAGACCCATTGAATATTTTGAACTTTTTTATGTGAAATTGTGAAATGTTCCATTGAATACCTTTGTGTAGCCATTTCATTTTTATGGCAACACTTAATTTTATATTGGCACTTATTTTATGGTGTGAGCATCTGCTGGTCATTAAGAATAGCTCAGGGTCAGAAAAGATTGGTTGCCCACTCTTTCAGGCACAGCAACAGCAAATGCAGATAATTAGAAAGCCAGTTGTGTACATTCTACCATACTTGCTGAATCGTATGTACCACTGAGAAGTATTCCGAATACAATTCCTCTAGAAAAGGGACCTGCAAATGAATCTGGTTCAAAGGAATTAGTCTGATGTTTTATCATGAAAATACCAGCACATGATACATTTCCTTCTGGGAATTTTGTGTGAACTCACTGTTTACATCCTGGTATTGCACTACATTCGACATCAGCACTATCTGAGCTAAGTGTACTTTGTCCTATCTAGTGATGACAAATTGTGCAATGTCAACAACTTGCTACCTGAGACACCAGCTAGTGGCAGGCAACCTGGGAGCATAGAATAGTACAAACTGCCTGGTACAAAAAAATTAAACTAATGATATAATTTGATGTTTTCATTTTCACTGTAATATGCCTTTGGTATCTACTGTGAGTGGTGGATAATGTTGAGAGAAGACTGAACATTTTCACAGCTTGGGGAGGTCATTTAAATCTCAGGTTGCTAACTTCTTGGATCTGGACAGAGCATACAGTTTGCTTGTTAACCAAGTTGACTATTCAGTGAAAAGCAAAAGGGCATATGGTTAGCACACCCTCCCACCTATGCCCACTCGTACTTTTGACATATGCATACACACGCAGCTTAAACATGGTGGACTTGTGCTATGATGGGAATTACTCTAATTTTTCAAGCTAGTTCTCTGACCAGAAGGTGAAAATATTGTATATCTTTAGCATTCCATCCAGTTGTCCATAGTTTTCTTGTTTCCTGTTGATTGCTTTCACACTACCTAAATCTTAGAGCCTCATGGGAGGAAATAACTATCTTTTCAAGTTTCTGCTCCAGGGACACGGAGAGGGTGGGAGCTGGGTGCAGTTTCAACAAGGGCAAATTATTCCAAACACTGCACATTCACTGTAATCTAACTTCCCTGTGCCTGTGTCTTTCTTTTGCATATCTAGTGGCCCTCTGAGTCTGCTGGGCCCCCAGAGATAAAGGCTTTGTCTGCAGGCTCTCAGTTTGTTGGTGTGACTGCTGTTCTGGTGGCCTGCTGCTCCAGTGGCTTTGCTGGCGTCTACTTTGAGAAGATACTTAAAGAGAGCAAGCAGAGCGTCTGGGTTCGCAACATCCAGCTAGGTCTGTATCATCCTTCCTATCAACATCCACAGAGATTGTTGCCTATCTGCATCCAGCTAGATCTCTGTCCCTCTGCCTGCCTTTTAGTAATCGACCAATCAACGCCTCTGTCTCTCGTATGTTGGCCTTTTTTGCAATACTACAGTGCATTTGGCACCTTCTGAGAATTAGAAATGGAAGTCACTACAGTGAACAATAGATAAAAAGTCAAGAAAGAAGGAATACAAACTACTGCCCAAATGTTTGCTGTCAGATCCTTCATCTCATACGCTTCCTTCTAAACAAACACTATAAGCTACAGGACATTTCATCATCGTTTTTCAGTGTTAGCCAATTCTTTCTTCATTTCTTGTCTTATTCGAACAACCTGCTGGATGTAGCCTCTGTCACCCGCAACGAGTTTTAAAACTTAGCTGTTTCTGTGAAAATTAATGCCCCCTTTTAGTTTATTTTTACCTCAGAACGTGTGAGGCCTGCGTTGGTTCCCGTGTTTTTCATTTTCTGGTGTGAACTGAAAGCTTATTTCCCTGTATCAGCTTGCCTGAACCAAGCTCTTGATGTATAATTTTTATGATGATGATATGATAATAATGATGAATAATCATGATAATGAGAGTGGTGTCATTTGATTTTACAGATGGGATCAACTGAATAACACAGACAAAATCATTTATGCCAGAGGCTGTACAGATTTGGTTGATTAATCCAATATATAGCGTGATCTCCTTTAGGTACAGCCATCACTGTGTCACTAGTACTACATCGCCCATCGTTGCTTTTAAATGAAATTAGGCTTGTAATTAAGCAACATATGCATAAGAGTGTAAATGTGTCTGCATTAAAGATAGTTTGCTTTTACTTCTGTTGATCCGTTTTCAGTATCTTCTTTTTTTAAAATGTGTGCTCACAGGCCTATTTGGCCTGGTGTTTGGTCTTATTGGGATGATGGCATACGACGGAGAGAGGGTTCAACAATCTGGAATGTTTCAGGGATATAACGCAATCACCTGGATTGTTGTGGCGCTGCAGGTAGCTCTCACTATCTCACTCTCACCATCTTTGTCAGATTTTAGCAACATTGAGTTTGAGATGTATTTGCTAACCCAAGCAACAGTCGTGCACAGAACACTCTGAGTGCTGGATAAAAAATGAATTGTATTCTGCCTGTGAGAGAACAGGCTGTGCTCTTTCCCTCTAAACCCACACAGGTCATGCCTTTTTACATCTGTGTCCATGTGTTTGTTGTTCTTCCAGGCACTGGGTGGTCTGGTCATTGCAGCGGTCATCAAATATGCAGACAACATCCTCAAGGGCTTCGCCACATCGCTCTCGATCATCTTGTCAACTCTCATATCCTACTTCTGGCTCCAGGACTTTGACCCCACTGGGTAGAGTCACACACACACACACACACACACACACACACACACACACACACACACGCACACATTCATGTGCATGCATGAGATTCATAAAAAGACCACCTGACAATTCTTTTGTGCAAACTTAATTTGGAGTAGATCCTTTTGCGGCTTTTGTCCTACGTCTTTTTCTTAATCTATCTATCTGTCTGTCTGTCTGTCTGTATGTCTGCCTGTCTGTCTGTCTGTCTGTCTGTATGTCTGTCTGTCTGTCTGTCTGTATGTCTGTCTGTCTGTCTGTCTGTCTGTCTGTCTGTCTGTATGTCTGCCTGTCTGTCTATCTATCTATCTATCTATCTATCTATCTATCTATCTATATATCTGTCTGTCTGTCTGTCTGTCTGTCTGTCTGTCTGTCTGTCTGTCTGTCTGTCTGTCTGTCTGTCTGTCTGTCTGTCTATCTATCTATCTATCTATCTATCTATCTATCTATCTATCTATCTATCTATCTGTCTGTCTGTCTGTCTGTCTGTCTGTCTGTCTGTCTGTCTGTCTGTCTGTCTGTCTGTCTGTCTGTCTGTCTGTCTATATATCTATCTATCTATCTATCTATCTATCTATCTATCTGTCTACCTATCTGTCT
>OMLC01081474.1:0-22184 GCA_900302585.1 Regalecus glesne
GAGAAGCCTACATTCATTCCTTACTTTATTTCGTCTTGCAAAGATCTACCAGGGAAGTTCATACTGGGCTACCAGCCTCGTGGAAAACCACGGTGAGTTGAAAACACCCTCAACATAAAATAAAGTGACCATACCTTTACAATGACTTTGGAAGAAAAGGTGTCATTCGCTTTCATATGAATAACACTGTTATTCAGAGACAAACATATTATTTTTCAGTTAACCTTCTGCATTGTCTGGCCTCAGTCTAAGATCAAACATTGTCTTCCATAGGGTTGAATATGTGACCATCACCCCAGATGGTTTCCGCTACCGTTCTCAGATATTTCCTACGGTTAATGGACTTTTCCGTTGGTTCAAAGACCACTACCAAGAACCTGTACCTGGTATGTAAACCATGCTTGTGTGTTGGATTAATCTCCTGGTCATTTTATGATGCGAGTTGTCTTCAAGCAAACCCCATGTGTATTTGTCTAAAATTCATATTTTCTGCCAAAGGTGTCACACCCAGCAACAGCAGCAGAACAAGGACACCTGCATCTCTCAACGCCACCCCAGCCAACATTAACATTGCAGGTGAGCGACAGTCCCATAGTCGCACTTGCACACACTGCTACCACTGTGACATGATGAACATTAAGATTCTCTGTGTCCCGTACTCCCAAGATGCTGTCTCACTCTCACGCTGTTCCCATTTCTTCATCTGATTTCCTGCTTCCCATCCAGATCTGACGCGAGCAGTCAACTCTCTCCCACGCAACATGACCTCACAGATGTTCAGCGCCATTGCGGCCGTCACAGGCCAGGGCCAGAACCCCAACACCACGCCAGCACAGTGGGGGTCAAGCCAGTATGGATATAGCGGTAGTACTGGTGGAGGAGGAGGCAGTTCCTCTGCCTACCACGTGAGTGATGGTCTCATTACAGTCATGATTGTGGTGTAAAATATAACCTCTTCATACAGCCCACCATGGGAAATTAATCCTGCCAAGGTTAGAGAAGTTGTTTCCACCAACACCAGCTTTGGTTCATACTCATTCATATAACACTAAAGTAATTGGGACAAGATTATAAGATGTTCTTTATTGATCCTCATCAGAAAATTCAATATGCATTTAACCCATCCTAGCTGTGTAGCAAAGAGCATTTGAGTAGCCGTCGTGCATTAAACAGCTGTCATCCAGCGCCCAGAGGACTAACTCCAATTCTTCTTTCCATCGCCTTGTTAGAAGCACAAGCAGGAGTATTAACCCTAACAATCATGTCCTTCTTATGCTTATACAAATGATGTGCAAGTATGATCAATGATATATTGTTAGTAGGGTTTGTTGGTTTATGACACAAACTGTGCAATGGAAGAAATTTGTCAGGCAGCAGTATGATCAAAAGTTTTTTTTTTTAAATCTAAAACTGAGGGGCGGCATGGCTCAGTGGGTAGAGCGGTCGCCTGGTGATCAGAAGGTTGCAGGTTCGATCCCCAGTCCTGTAGAGAAGCATGTCGAGGTGTCCTTGAGCAAGACACTGTTCCCCTAACTGCTCTGCCCTGTGATAGACTGGTGACCTATACAGGGTGTACCCCGCCTTTCGCCCAATGAGAACGGAGATAGGCTCCAGTTCCCCCGCAACCCGATTTCTCATAAGTGGTTGACAATGGATGGATGGATGGATGGATAATCTAAAACTGTGTAAGCTATAAAATAAAACGTCCACTATGTTACAGTCAAAATAGGAAGTGTTGCGTATTCCTGTTGCCTGAACCGAGTCAGCCATAGATGTGAGTTATGCATGTGCAGGCGTAAACAGACCACCAAGTTTTAATGTAGTGTCAAAATAAAGTCAGGGTTAAACTAAATGGTCTCATAACAAGCAGTTTATTTTTGAAAAGTGGAAGTTCATACTAGGCTTGGTCTCATTTGTGCGAGGGTCAGACTAGGGGGCTGAGCATCCACTTCCCATATTTCCCATTCAATTAACTTGGGCACTGCACAAATCTTACAATAGTAGGAAAACTCTCCATGTGATCATGTATCTATTGGCTGCTAATCTTGAATACTATTATGGCCAACAGCTTGATCATTTTTGTGCACAGTTGTGACTGATCAAAGACCTCAGGGGGCAATGTTTCAAAACTTTGGAAAAACCTTTTTTTACATCACAATAGAATGCTACTTCCTTAGTTGTTGTTTTTTTCACCTAAGTCTGATCAATGGAGAAGGGGAGATACACAGGCAGTGCCTCCATATTGTCTCTTCTCCCAGTAGGTGAGAGAAGGGATGGTTTGTCAGCAAATCTGAGCAGCAGAGAAGGGGAGATAATGCCTAGTGGGGATCTGCACGCCACTGAGTGCACTCTTCTTGTTTGTCAGTAACATCATTACAGAATAATGCTATTTAAAACACAAAAAACTCTAGTATATTTCTAAAATCAATCCTTACTTTAAACTACTTTCTCCTGCAACACTTGGACAAAAAATAAAGCTGTGATGACTGCAACAGACTGTTGTAATATAATATCAGTAGGATGTGCTGTCTCCATATTCTCAATGAGCTACCTGCTTCATCCTTAGTGTCCTAGCAAGGTTTCTCATTTGATCTATCACAAGTGATACAGGATTACATCACCTCCTGTAAATTGGAAATGACTTCCAGTGGTAAAAAACATATTTCCTAATAGATATAAAGAATGAACCAAGTTTCCTCACTAAGATTGCTTTTTGCCATGCAGGTTTTTGCCACACCCCAGCAGCCCATGACGACACCAATGATGACACCCAGTTATTCCTACACCACACCCAGCCAGCAGGCCCTGGGCACACCGCAGTACCCAGGCTCCACCCCGCAGTCCTCGCATGGACATGCCCACCCGCACGGAGCACACTCATCACACCACGCTCACCACACTGGACACCACGCCCACGCGTCCAGTACACCCTCATCCATCTCATCCAGAGGACGTACCCCACAGCAGCCAAAGTACGTAGGCATTGAATATGTTCGACATCTCATGTGTGATATACATTTAGGCGTTTATTTACACTGTTCTGTATGAAATTAATCTTTTCTTATCTCTATGACCATGACTTAATTTCCAGTTTGAAAGTTTCAAAGATGTAGGACTGAGTATATGAAAAAAGTAGAAAAAAAAACAATGGGGTTCCCATATTGTTACAAGCTCCCATTTAGTATCTTACCCCCACCTTTGTGTCTTCATAGTATCTGCTGTTTCCATAAGACATTAACAATTTCTGACAAAAAAAAGAATGTAGTTCAAACCTAGCTAGCTATTAACAGTAAACAATTTCACATAAAGATCCTCCAATACTGCCACGATAAAGACCTGTGTTTTTGATGTCTGGTTTTTTTTTACACAACCAATTAATGGCCACATAAAGGCACTCCAGCATGTCATTTTACAGAGCCTGCCAGTGTTCGGGAAGCATTAGGTGATGTGATGTTTAATACAAAAGTGTCAGCTGTCCCATCTTTTCCAGCTGTCCTTACATAGACATAACTTTGTCTCTGTTACTACCATCATTGCTGGCTTAATGACAATGCCCCTCATTAGTGGTTCACATGTTTTACACAGTGGTGAGACTAAATAAAAGCACAACATTCCCTCCTTAAAAAGCAGTGTAAAAATTCCCTTTTGCCTGACATAAACAGTGTTTGATGAAGAGCTTGTAGCTTGAAGATAACAAAGGGCAGATAGAACTGCTAAATGGAAGCATAATGGTGTTAAAAACTATCTTTTTAATCTCAGTTTTAGCGTGTCCCATTAGGTTTGAGTTTTTTATGGTATGATTAAATGACAATCATATGAAGCTAGGATCCCCAACAAATTTGCAAACTAATTATGTTCTGCCACTATGGTTAAAACAAGCCATGACTTCTCCTGTGGTTAACTAACTACTTGACATTTTTATTTTACCATCATTTAACCAGGGAATTAACTCATTAAGAATCAAAGTATTTTTACAAGAGTTCCCTGGCCAAGGTATGCAGTAGTAGATTAACCCCAAATTACAGTCTATTAAAACTGACATACAGTGGATATTAAAAGTCTACACACCCATCTTTAAATGGCAGGTTTTTGCGATGTAAAGAAATTGAACTCAGCTCTGAGTCAAGAATGTGAGGTTCCTAAGTCCCTGCTAAGGGACAGAGATGTAAATTAGGGTACTCGCACTCAGATTTAGGTTAAATAATGCCTGAACAGATAAAAAGAAAAGCATTTACATTCAGATGTCATGATTCAACCAATTTTGATCCACGTCATTTTCGGAAGAGACACATGAAGGTTTTCTACCAAAATTACTGGTATTTGGAGCCATTCATAATTCTCTCCACCTTGACTAAAGCTCTGACACGGATTTAGATGGAGCTTGGGGGATTAAGGCATGATGTCCTTCCTGAAGTTCCACGTTGGGATCAAACCCATGCCTTGTCATTTCCTGACACACATGCTCTACCACTGAGTTACCGTGGCCCCCCTTACATTTACTATAGATGATTGATCAGATGGTAACAATTTAGATGGCAACACTGATAGTTTAAAGATATAAACTTTGGCCACCATTATCATATATTTCTTTGAATTATTTAAGATGTATATTTATTTTAGAGTTCAGAACGTATTGTAAAAAAAAAATCCTTATTTGAGAAAAATAGACCAATTCATTGACATAACGTTTCCATACCACTAGATGGCATGTAGGAGTGTGAACCTAACTCATGCTGCCTATTTGAATAACACATTTCCCCACCCTTAACTCACACAGGCCCAGCAGCAGCAGCTCTGCAGTGGATTGGGGAAAGATGGCAGAACAGTGGCTAAAGGAGAAAGAAGCAGAGGGGCGTAAGAAGACCCCGAGGATGACCCCACGGCCCTCACCTAGCCCCATGATTGAGAGCACGCCCATGTCCATTGCAGGAGATGCCACACCCCTCTTGGATGAAATGGATCGATAGGACACAGAGGGGGGGAGGGCTTCAGTATACCCCCCCTTACTTATGTCCACTTGTTCTATTGCCTTCACATTCTTACCTGGATTCCCGCTTTAATTCCCTTTGTTATCTCCCACTACACCTTATCAGTACTTTCATCCAACTGTTGCATCGCCGGAGACTCCCATTCCATCCAACCTGCTGTCTAAGTGTGCTAACAACTGTCAGTCCTGTGTATCTGTCTGGATGAACCTAACCCTTTCCCTCTGCTTGTTCTGTTTCCCCCAACCGTCCTTTTAGCTTTACCCATATCTCTTTCTCCATCACCTTCGATCCGCTCATCTAGCCTCAAAGTGTTTTATATAGTCATAATAACACTGTATTGTCACTTGGAAGGTTACCATAACGACAAAAAAACTTTAAATGGCTGATAACAATTGCAAATAGGACATGGACCTATAGACGATCTATCAGTTTGTATCCTGTTATCTTTTTTTTTTCCCTTGCTGTTGGATTTTATTCACTGGCCAGTTTTGCCAGTGTAGTTTGGCTCACGCAGCCCCTCTAAGAGTGTCTAAGACCTAACTTTTTCCCCAGTGATGATTGATAGATTTTTTTTTCAAAGTGGTTGCCAGACATGAACTTAGTCAAGCCAATCGGGAAATGATCTGTGTTTTTATATGGCATTTCTCAAATGAATAAAGACCTTTTCCCCGGATTGAACTTTAAGCCTGCACTCCTCACATCTGTCAAAGTAAGCACATTACTTTTAATCATAAAAAGTGGACCTGTGCCAAATCTGTGATGTACAGTCTGATTTTTGGCATACCCTTAATTGCAATTGGCTTAAGCCCTGAAGTAAAATATTGTCAATTGAAAGAAAAAGTGCAGAAGATGGAAATCTTCTCGTCATCATAACTGTCACATTTTGAAGGCTGCCAATGGTCACCCCCCAAAAAATGTATTGTTATTATCATTGATAATATGTTATTACAGGAGCCTCCAATCAGCTCATTATCGTGTATTCTTAAAACTAAGTTGGCTTTTCATGTGTGAGCCGTGTTAGAACTGTAGAAACTCGCACGCTATGGATAACCACAGCTATGTTGCTACCATGAATTTATCTGTACTTCAGTTTAATGGCAGGATATTGGGAAGTAGAAAGTATCTTTAAACACTGCTCCCAGTGCAGTGGCAATGTTTTATTTGTTCTTTTGTGCAAAGCCACCATAATCCATCAAGCACCCATAGTGGATTGTCAGAGTATAGTTCTATTTATTCAGGTTTTGATTTCACGTATCTTTTTTAAGTTTGCTATTCTGTGATTGTTTTACCAATGACATTGGGTTATTAACAACTTTGACATTATCCAATGTGTGAGCCCCTGGCATAACTATTGACAGTGCAAGTGGTGCAATGCTCTGGGGCCCAGAAGGTGTCGGGGGGGCCCATCGAAGGAAGGCAATTTTTGTGTGGCGTAATGGTCTTTTCAGACAGGGAGAGACGGCTGCGCTTAACTCATTTTCAATGAGAGGTAAATGGATTTGTTCTTATATAAGTGCTATTCTAGGTTAGCGAGGTACTCTGGAAATCTGTCGGGCAGATTGACACGCGGGCAGAATCCCGTGAAACTAAATTAAATGATTCCCTTATCAGTCCCACAAGGGGAAATTTGGATTTTTCTGCATTTTTGATGCATCCTATTGCACAGCAGTGAGCTGCCAACATATGGCACTCAGGGAGCATTTAGGAGTTAAGTGTCTTGCTCAAGGACACCTCGACATGCTATATGCAGGACCGGGAATCGAACCTGCAACCTTCCGATTGCCGGACGACTGCTCTACCCACTGAGCTATGCCGCCCCTACTGTCTCAGTTGTGCTCCTCTCAAGCCCATCTCACGCCCATCCGCTGCCAGGGTTGAATTGTCTTGAACCCTTAGCTACGCAAGGCGTAGTGTCACCCCAGAAAATGGATGAGATACTGATCCTTGCCACATGTGAGTTTCTTGAAACATATAACTGTTCTCTAAACAGTTATTTGGACATATTGGGATGTTTGCCAGTAGGAGAACTCAGGCTGTGGTGGTTTGAGTGCAGGGCAGGCTGTTAGATCAGTTTTGATAAATTTGGCGCCTCAGCTGCTTTTCATGGTGCTAATCAAAGGCTGGTTCATAGGATGGAAGTTGCATGATGTGCTTCTCCATGGTGACACAGCAATTACCTGCTTTACAATTGCTGGGCGGGGTTGTTTGTGTGTGTGTGTGTGTGCGCGTGTGCGTGTGCATAAGTGTGCGCTTTTGTTCGGAGAGGGGGGGGCAAAAAAAAGTTGCACTGGGGCCAATCACAATCATGTTATACTGCAGGTGTGAACCCCAAAACATACTTGCTGTATTTTGGCTCCCAAATCCCCCCCCTCCCCATCAAACTCTAATGTCCGTATTGCTCTAAGACTGAAACTACAAAACTGCTTTCAGTCATCTGGAAATAGAGACAAATGCCATGCTTTTCAAAAAAGCCAATTTTTGCAGCTGCCTTTTGAAAAGCTGAAATGGAGAGACAATAAATTCCATGAAATGCATTGACACTGTTATTCATATTGTGAACTATTGCATACAGTAATTTTAAATTTCCAGGTCTTTATCCACTCAGCCTACCTTCATAGCTTTAGCAGAACATTCATAACTGCAGTGTTTATTTTGACATTAATGCCGTTAAGAAGGTATTGATTCTACTATGATTTTCATGCAATGTCAAGGTCTGCCTGCATGCCTCAAGAACATGCATTATCTCTTTTAAAGATCTTTTTTTTAACCTTTCTTGGACAGCGACAGCATAGCTAGTGTCAAACAGAAAGTGTGAGAGAGAGGGCTATGAAACAACAAAGGTCCCCAGCTAGAATCAAATGGGCTAAAGTTGTAACTATGTGGCCATGTGGTATGGGCTGTAACCATTTGGCTATGGAGGCGCTCCGACTGTTATGCATTCTGGGTCGTGTTATCAGCTATGAAAGTTTTGATTTTCCGCTGACAATTCAAACAAAAGCACTGCAATACAATGTTGTGCTTATTCAGCAGGGAGCAAAGTACCAGAGGGTTCAATAATCTACGTATTTTTTCAGAACTAGAGCTTTGAATTTGTTTAGTGTTTCATGTCTATAGGATATAGACAGTTAATTCTGATAGGTTGTTTGCAGCAGTCACGAGAGAGCAAACAGCAATGGAGGAACTCTCTCTGGGGTTACACTGCTGATTACCTTTTCTACCTGTGATCCCTTTAATAAAAGTTCATATTGAATTCACGGTCTTGTTTGTGTTCATCGGGAACATAGACTTGACATTCTGACCCATCATGAATTAGAGAGTGTGTGCGATTGATTTGCCTTCATTATCATAATGAGCTGGACAAAGAGTGGAGCCGATACCCTTCCACCCTAACGAGGCTAATGACAACACAAAGATTTCCACTGGTTTAATCATATTTTACAGAAATATGGATCTTAAACTACAAATTTAAAGATCAGTTTAAGTATAATAGACATCTTTATTACAACTCTTGATTAATTCACTTGTTTTATCAAAAGACAGTTAAGACTATGAAGCTTACATGGACAACCAGGATGGGCAACTGACAAAAATGTTCCTCTTGCAAGGGAGATTAAATCAATTGGTCATACATTGTAAATGCTGCTCAATTTGGTCCCTGCGAACAATCCCTCCATTTTGAAGATGATGAGAATCCTTATGTCATTGGAGAGATACGGACTGTGAGGATAAGAGTAGTCATGGGAGCTGGCGTATGCATCATATTAACAGCACAGACACATGACAGAAAATGTAGGAAAATAAACCAGCCAAGGAACGGAAAAAGTAATTAGGGCCGTTTTCTGATATCTTATCTATGAAGGGAAAACATAATTGGAAACAAGCGTATGTTGGACAGTATCAGGCGAAGCATATTAGCAGTTTACTGTCAGTATACCAAAACAAAATATTGACCACCACCTCCCTCGTAAGAATCCTTATCTGATGCATTGTTAGTGAGCAAACATACCACAAGGCATCGCCTGACCAACGGAACAAGCATTCCAAAGAGGCTAACTCACTTAAGTCAAGTCAAGGCCATGGTAGCTCAGTGGAGTCAATGGAGAACTCTTGTTTTACAGCACTAATTTGTTCTTTTGAGTTCAGCACTGGAGTTCTTTAACACAAACAATCAATTAGACGTCCTAATTGTGTATCATCTAATTTCTTCATTAGACCGTATGCAGTGCCCTATTAAAATGGAAAAAAACAAAAACTTACAGACAGTCCATCACTGTCTTTGGCTTTACTTCTTGGAGTCGATGGTCTTTTCCTTTCAGGTCTCTCATCATCTTTGGCCAAGCAAGCAATCAGTTCACTGAAATCGATGTGACAACCGACACCCATCCAGTGTATTTCCTTCCATCAGCAACAGTTACTTTTCTTCTTGGTTGGCATTTGTTTCTCCTCTATACTCTCAGTGAGCCCTTCATCAAAGCAGATATGGTGAAATTAGAGCCTTCACATTTTAGGCATTAAACAAAGGTATATTGAAAATACCAGTTGGTGTTCATCAAACAGAAACTGAATAGAACAGGATAACCAAACAAGTCAGTAATATACTCAAATTCTGATGTGACCTTTCCATCACTTGATTAATGGGATTTCTTGGGGGGGGTGACTTACGGATGATGTCACTGACATCCTTGTTCCCACTTTTCTCGAGCTCCGCCAGAATGTTAGCCTCAAAAGTGAGAGAAGCTACACGGAAAAATAATTCTCTGATACCGAGACCTAGCAAAGGTATAAAGGGGAAAGTGATTTGTGAGAAAGTTAAAAAAAGGGAAAATGAGTAAATGAACAGAGGAGCAGATAACTGACCATGGCTTTTCAGCAAATCTATGTGTTTCTGTGCATCTGCATGACTGTGACAAAAAGATACCTACCTGACATGGCAGAAACAGCCCAGTATTCTGCCCTGATCTCCTCGGACAGTCTGATGGCTTCCCACTCTGTGTGAGCTAATTGGTCAGGAGACTGAGGAGGGTATGAGATCACAGTGGGTGGATATTAGAAAAGGACATATGAGGAAGAAGCCATGGGTCATGAGATGACTTTGGCTGATAATTACCATTATACATATTCCAATTAAATGATACCCACACTGAGGTCTCTCTTGGTTCCAACAAGGAAAAGTAACACACTGGATGGGTCATTCTCTTTCATGGCATCCTCCAGCCACTGCCTTCAAATACACACAGAGATTAACAAAGTTGATATCCACAACATTTGAAGTCTGTATTTTAGTGGCTAAGTCTGATTACATGAATTTCTTACCTGGCATGTGCAAGGGAGTCAGCACAGCTTAAGTCAAACACCACTATGATGGCTACAAAATGGATGGACAAAACTGTAAATTATGGATGAAAATTCTAAATCTTGACTGTGCTTGTGTGTGCACGCACACATGCACAATCACATACTCTTCAGGTAATAATGTTGCCTTTGTCTTCTGTAAAAAAAAATGAAGATGTAATGAAATCTACCTTGTGCTCCTCTGTAATACGTAGAGGCAATGCATTTAAACCTCTCCTGACCGGCTGTGTCCCACCTAAAATGAGAGATGGGATGAGACGAGAACCAAAGGGAGAAAGTGTAGAGTAAAGTTAATAAAGAATTTTAAAAAAGATGATCTATAAAAAACAAGAATACAATGAGTGGCCCAAAATTTACAAAGTGTCTAGTGATCAAACTGCAAAAACAAGCAGATAAGACAATCTTTAAAATAAGGGACCCAAACTCAAAAACTACAGTATAAAAACAAATGACATTCAAAGAGTTTTTTAAAACTACTAATAATAATAATCATAGTTTTTTATTGGTTTTACTATATGAAAATAAAAAATACATTTAAAAAAGTAAAATAAAAAGAACACACATGGCATCCCACATTAAAATATAGAAAAACCAAGTTAACATAATTCAATTATACAAAACAAAAATAAAACTGACACAGCAGACAACATCTACACTCAGAATGGAGGGGAGAAGGAGTCACAAATTCCCATCTTCCTCAGATAAGTTTGACTGATATCTCCTATTTATGTTGAAACAAGAGGGAACTTGTGCTCAAAATAGAAAATAAAAGACTGCCAAACCTTCTGATATATCATGGTAGAACCTTGTAAAGTAAATCTAAGGTCCTCCAATTTAAGATGTACCATCACCTCCTCTATCCAGCATTTAAGTTCAGTCTCCTCGCCAGGAATGATGAAAAAGCTATTACTTTCCTTTGATGCACTTTCAATATTGTTTTATTTGGTACTACCCCAAAGATGGCCTTCGGATGAATGGGCTCTATATCTATATTGCAAATATATGAAAATATCTCGAAAATTTCCGCCCTGAACCCCACTAGCTTAGGGCAAAACCAGAACATGTGACTTATGTTAACTGCTATCTGTTTGGACCGAGGGCAGCCTGGGTCAGCCCCTGGATAAATCCTTGCCAATTTGTCTCCAAATAAATGCAATTTATGAAGCACCTTCAATTGCACCAACCCATGTTTTACACACAGAAGAATAATGTATCAATTCTACTGCCTATTGCCAATCCCAATCTATAATGTCAAATTCTGACTAATCCTCTCATTTTATTTTCATTCTGTTGAGTGGTGGGATGCCACTTTCTGTATATTTCTATAGAGCATGGACACCACTCCCTTAGGTATTGGGTCCATATGTAATAAACTGTCTATCCATCCAGCTTGTGGCACCTCGAGGGATGGTGAAAATATCTTTTTCAGATAGTCCCGAACCGGAAAATATCTAAAGTTGTTGGCCCTAGGGGGGATTCCATACTCCACCTCTAGTTGTGCTGCTGACATAAAGACCCCCATCTCTAAAGAGGCCTTTAATACAGTTTACCCCAGCTCTCAACCAGTCTCCAAATGCTTTACCCCCCAGGGCAGGGACAAACAAATGGTTCCCAAAAACGGGTGCAGATGGAAGGGCACGTCTATCATTGAAATGTGTTCTGAATTGGGTCCAGATCTTAATAGAGCCATGCACAACAGGGTTTTTGTATCATAACGTATGCTTAAGTGCAGAAGAACGCAGACCAAGGAACGCAGGAACACTGGGCTAGAAGCATATCGTTCCATGTGTAACCATATTGGGGTTTCATCATCCATCTCCGAGACCCAAAAGAGTAGCTTATGTATATTGGCTGCCCAATAACAATGCATGTAATTTGGCAAGGCTAGACCTCCTTCTTCTCTCTTTCTCTCCAAGAATTCACACCTTATTCAGGGCACTATCTTATTCCAGATAAAGGTGGATGTGTATTTACTCACCTCTTTAAAGAATGCCTTAGGGGTAAAAATTGGTATTTTTTGAAACAAAAAGAGAAACTGTGGCATTATATTCATCTTGATTGAATTGACCCTCCCTACTTAGTGACAGGGGGAGAGCTGATCACCTTTTTATATCTAATTTGGCCTTGTCCAGTGTCACTTCAAAGTTATTATGAAATAAATCTTTATATTTACTTGTTACACAAACCCCCAAATATGTGAAATTGTCCCTCTCTATTGAGAAAGGATAGGTCTGGAATGATAGTACCCTCAGTCAATTATTCAGAGGGAAAAGAATACTCTTCTCTAAATTAATCGTATAACCCTAAACCTTCCCAAATCCTCAATAATACCAAGGGGCACTGGAATATATACAGTCCGATTTGACAGAAAAAGCAGGAGGCCGTCCGCATATGGAGAAAGCATATGGTTCTGCACTCCTCTGTGTATCCCAGTAACCCCCGCAGTGCTCCTCAGCATAATTGCAAGGGGTTCAATGGTGAAATCAAAGAACAGGGGAGACAGAGGATAACCTTGTCTCATTCCCTGAAAAAGGGGGAAGGTATCGGAGATCATGTTATTTGCTCTAACCATTGGCAGAGGGGTCTCATAAATGATTTCACCCATGAACAAAACTCAGGACCAAAACCAAATCTCTCCACGGTTGTGAACAAATAAAAGTACTCAATTCTATCAAAACCTTTGTGGTCGTCCAGTGAGATTACAATTTCCGGCTCAATACTATCCTCAGATAAGTAGATTACATTGAACGGATGATGAAGATTATTAGAAAGCTGTCTGCCAGTGATGAATCATGTTTGTCCAGGATCTATTATCTTACTTATAACTGGCTCAATTTTAGTAGCTAAAATCTTGGTCAGTATCTTATAATCACACCCTAGTAAACTTACAGGACGATATGACTCACATTTAAATGGATCTTTATTCTTCTTAGGAAGAACCAAGATTGTGGCCTGTGTCTTGTTTGGGGTAAAGCCTTCTTTACAAGGACCTCCTCAAATACTTTATGTAGCAAGGGAACCAATTTGGGAGCAAATGTTTTATAAAACTCAATAAGGACCCGGTCCTCATTCTCCGAATTGCACTCTATCTTGGCTGTAGTCAACGCTCCCTCTAAACTACCCCTATCTACTTCCTCTAAGGATGGCATCTTCAAACTCTCAAAAAATCTCTCCACCCGCTCTTTCATTCACTTCTGATGTATAAAGATCTTCATAAAATGACTTAAATTTATTATTAACACATTTTTGATCAATAATTTTACTGCCCTGATTATCCTCTATTTCTGATATCATACCCGCTGCGGCTGACTGTTTCAACTACAGACTTAGGAGCTTACTCAAATGCTCACCGTGTTCATAAAGACTATGTCTCAACCTAAGATACAATTTCTACTCATGTTGGCTCACCAAGGCATCATAATAAGTTTGGAGTGAGATCCTTTTTCTATGTAGCTCCTCAGAGGGTGTTACTGCATGTATCTGATCAACCTCTGCTATGGCCTTCATTGGCTCAGTGGTACGTGTCAATTTCCTTTCTCTCAAATGCACTATATGAAATAATTTGTCCTCTAATATAGGCTTTCAGGGATTCCAACAAAGTACCATAAACAATCTCTGTGGATTTATTATGTTTCAAGAAAAAATCCATCTGAGAATTATGAATTCTTTAAATTAATCATCTTTCAATATCTAGTATTAAGACACCATGTCCGCTGTGCTGGAGTGTACCCAGGAAAGCTAAGCTTCAGTATGACCGGGCTGTGATCTGATATTACTATACCTCTATATTCTATATGTGTTACTATAGGGGCCAAACAACTGTCTAATAAGAAATAATCTATGCTTGAGTATGTCTGATGAAATGGAGAGTAAAATGAGTACTGTCTAGAGGTTGAGTTTTTGAATCTCCACGGGTAAAATATACCATATGCCTCGAGAAGAGTTAAGGTATTGTGCTGATTTTACTCAATGTTATGGTTTTCCGACTAGAACGGTCTAGAGTTGGATGTAAGACACAATTTAGACCCCCCCCTCAAAAAAATCTAATTATGAGTATCCATATTGGGTAACATCGAAAATAAGTTGTTGGAAAATGGCATATTATCCCAGTTAGGCACGTATATATTTGTCAACATCACCGGCATATTGAATAGCATCCGGACTACAATTATATATCGATCCTACTTATCCTTTATGGTAGTCATTTCTATAAACTGCATATTCCTGTGTATAAGAATGCCCACTCTCCTACTTTTTGTGTTAAATTTGAATGATAAATTTGATTGACCCCCCCCTGCAGAGTTTGAGGTGGTCCTTATTCAGCAAACGGGTCTCCTGTAAATATTCAGTATCTCCTTTTGATTCACGCGAATATGAAAACACTTTGTTCCTTTTCACCAGCTTGTTAATTGCTCTTACGATCCAGCTTATCACTTTTGCGACCATTCTGCTCATGTTTGTTTGAAGCCATGTCAAGATCCCTGTCACCAGATGTCCCCATCGTACCATCTTAGAACAATCTTTAAGAACAAATCTTTGGAGGTTTGGCAGCAGAAAATAAAATTCAAAAGGAGGGGTCTGGGAGGGGAGAGGCGGGGGGATACCACACATACAGATGCAACAGACATACAACACATAACATATAAACACGCTAACCCACACACTGTAGAGTGTTTTCTCATAGTCAACTGGTCCACCATCATCTACACACAAAGCTAACCATTTGCGGCTCCGTATAAATCACTCCTTTGGGCTAAAACCTTTAAATTATAATATCGCTTCTCTGGCTCATAGATCCCCTGTTAGGAAATGAGCAGGGGGATAAACCAACTCTGAGAACTTAAGTAAAATGAAATATAATATCAATGATATAAGGTGTACAGTAATCAGTAAACGGTAGAGCCCCAAAAAAAGTAATACAGAAGGCATAGTAACATTAATAACAATCCTTCTGCACTGTAACAGTGAGTCCTTTGCCATCATTAACATAACTTAGCTAACTATTACCCTTTATTTTGTCACTCAATCAAGTCCACAGTTATCTATCAGCATAACAGTCTTCTCAGTCTACGACAGTTTATTGTGGAAATTGCACTGAAACCCAACAAGCATAGGGCGTCTCGTCATCACACCAACAAGGCATTTAAGGGACCACGATCCAGGAAATCCTACCCACAAACAACTGCATGAAACAACAGTGTCTAGAACCCCATCTAAAACAACAACAAAGGTGAATTATGCAAATCATACTCACCACAATATTATCTGTCATTGTAAGTCCCTACTACTTAACCAATGATGCAGAAGTCTGTGGATTTCAACCGTGGCTCAGCTCCTTCCTGATGTACTCGATTGCATCTTTCCGTTTTCTCGAAGAGCTTCGTTTGGCCTCCTTACAAAGTAATCACCAACGTTGTTGGGCATCTGAGACCATATCTGACCCCCTCGCGTGTCCTCAGGCTGCTCCTATCTTCTTTAAAAGCTGCTCTCTTAATGTTCACCTCCTGAGTGTAGTCTGAGTAGATGTGAATCTTTCCCCTTTGACCTTGCGGTGCTTCCTCCACTTCCCTTATCGTCTTCAGTATTTGCTCCTCCGTAAAATAGTGGCGTCTCACTATGAAGGCTCTCGGTGGGCCGCCCTCCCCGTCTCGCTTTCCCTCAAAAGCCCGGTGTGCTCCGTCCGACGTTGGCATTACCGCCAGCCTCAACTTCTCTTTCAGCAGTCCAGCCTCGAAGTCCGACGATCCTCTGCCCACTTCTTCTCCTGATCTTATGCCCAGAATATGGACACTGTTTGGGTCGCAATCTTGCCTCGAGGTCTTCAGTCTCACGACCCCTCTCTCCATTTCTTTTTCAACCTCCCCTCCATGCTAGTTATGGCATCAGACTGACGATTCAAAACCTCATCTGCTTCTCTCGTCAATCTTAGCAGCTAGGTTGCTAACCTTCTCCCAGGCCAGTCTCACCTCCCCATGCAGTGACTCAAACTGGGCCTTCGTGTTCTCTTCCAAACTTGTCGCCCACTTCACCATCTGCGCCTTTGACTCTCTCCTTCCCTACGCGATCTTCTCTTTGTAAAAGTGCAATCTCCGACTTTATCTCTTCTCTGTATTTCGCTACGTCAGCGTTCCCTCTTTTAATCCCCTACATCATGACTTTAGCCCAATCGGGCATATCCTCAGCATTGGTCAGAGTGCCTGTAGCAATAGCATTAGCCTTAGCCTCGTTTTCCTCGTCTATTCCCGATCAGGTTGTTCGAGTTGTACTCTTTTTTTTGTTTTAAAAGACACAGAAAGCAAATGCAGAAAAGAATCAAAAAACAAAACCCTACTCATTCTACCCCAAAAGCAGATGGAAATGGAGGGATATTAACTACGTTCGACCACTTTTCCGTGGAGCCTCTCCACGCACGTCTTCACAAGTCAAAGCACACCAGGAAGTCTTCAAAGCTATTACATCTCTACAAACAACCACAGCTATATAAAGGAAACCAACGGAAAACATTTTTCCCATTCTTGAAGATAAATACAATATCCAAAAATCAAGGTGATAAATTAATCGCAGAAATTTCCAGGCTAAAAACAAACAAATCACCTGATCCGGATGGGTTCCCCTCTCCGATCAGAGCTGACACCTAGCTTACTTAAAACCGTTAATACAGCTTTAGAAGAAGGGAATATACATCCAACCTGGAGGTATATTCTTATACCAACACCCTTATAGCCAGCAAAATGGACAAGTTTGTGAAAATATGGACTGAATGGACCTTATATATACAACGACCGCAACAACTGGGAGGGCCATCGCCCTAATGCATCTTATGTAACCGAATGATGCCTAACCAATATATGTATTCTCTTGCAATATATGTATTGGAATAATGCTGCCAGGTCTATTATTTTCTTTTTTTATTTTCATGTTATGTGACAAATCTTTATGCGGCAAATATGCTATAACCTAAACATCCCTTGTTCCTGTCAAATAGTTGGTGAAATATTTGTGTAGGGGTAATGAGAGGTGATAACATGAACGTATTAAAATCTCTGATCTATAACATTATCCAATGAATAAAGATTTTTAAAAAACACAATCATCTTTATGTTAAACTATGTTATGATGGGTTTTAGGCCTTTATAGACACATGTGAAGCCCATCTCCTGTAAAAAGTTTAGAGAACTGGTTTTTGAATGACAGTAAGTGTGAATAGAAAAGCTTAAGGTACTCACAGCTGTAAACTGAACGGTACTCCAAGGACCTCAAAGCGCTCCATTTCAAAATCCACCCCAATGGTTGCTTTGTAGTTTTTCTCAAATGTATCTTTGCAGAACCTCGAAGGAACCCGAGACACAAACAAACACTGAAATATATTTACAGACAATATACATACATTTGTCTAAAGAGCTGTGCTACTGTCTCTATAGAGATGTTGTGTGATTGATTGTGTTTTGAACCAACTTCGGTGTTCTCGACTCAACATGGCATCAACGAAGAGGTGGGCATGTAGCAAGCACAGACTACTAGATGGTTAGCCATTACTCTCAGACTGAATCGAATAACACCTTTTAATGTAGAAATTATTTATCTTGAGGGCGGCACCATTCATCTCCAAAAGGTGAAACTAACTTAATGTTGGTAACTTGGTTAACAGTGGTTTGTGTGGTTGGATGCAATGGGTTAGTACTTTTTATAGATTTTATACATTTTGTGGCTGTCACTTTCATTTAAACCTGCTATTTGCTGTTATATTGCAACTTTGTTACACTTAACTGAAGCAAAGACATATTGTTTTCTTGATGAAGCTGTTAAATAGCACATATACTTAAAAAATACACCCAAAATATCCAGCGTCTCACACAGACAACCCTCAATTTCACAACATAATCACTGGACAGGTGCTCTGTAGCTAACCGTAGTAAACTCATAATAATGAATAAATAATGAGATCTATTTTTATGGGTCACGATTAGTCCCCACGTTGTGGAGGTGGACACAGACTTAGATTGAGCTTGGGGGATTAAAGCTGGATGCTGTGCTGTGGGTATGAACCTGAGACCTCTGGTTTGTCATTTTCCAAAGAGTACTTCTACCACTGAGCTACCACACAGTCCCTGTTACACCCATAATCATTATCATTATTATTATCGGCATCATCATCATCATAACAATAGTAATAATAATGCAAGGTCCATTTTACATTTCAAGATTAGATAGAGCTCGGGGAGTTAAGGCTGGATGCTCTTCCTGCACCCATTAGCTGACAGGAGTATTCACAGACATATTTAACCTGTCTCTCTCCCTGCAGACTGTACCCACCATTGTCCCCATTCCCAAATAGCAGAAAGTGGCCACTCTCAACGACTGGTATGTTATTATCCTCACCCTGATACCCAGCGAGTGTTTTGAGAAGCTGATTAAATGCCTCATCTGCCCCATGCTCCCCTCACACCTGACCCCCTCTAATTTGCATAACACCCAAACAAATCTCCAGAGGACACCAACGCCCACATCCTACACACCACTCTGTCCCACCTTGAAGGGAGGGACAACTATGTGAGGATGATGTTTGTGGACTACAACTCAGCATTCAACACCGTATGCCCTCCGAGCTCATCAATAAGCTCAAGGATGTGGGTCTGAACACAGGACTGTATGACTGGATCCTGGACTTTCTGACAGACAGTCTCCAGGTGGTGAGAGTGGACAACTGCACCGCTTTTCCATTGACTCTCACTATGGGAGTGCCACAGGGCTGTGTTCTCAGCCCTCTCATGTATTCCCTCTATGCCCATGACAGCGTTGTAAAAAAAAGGCTTCAAGCAGCATTTTGAAGTTTGCGGATGACACAGCAGTTGTGGGCTTGATCTCCCTTGGTGATGAATCAGGCTACAGGGAGGAGGTCACCACCCTGGAATTGTTGTGCCAGGGCAACCACCTCTCACAGAATGTCCCCAGACCACGGAGGTCATTGTGGATTTCAGGAAAGTGCGGCATGCTCACCTCGAAATCACCATCAATGGCACAGTGGTGGAGAGAGTGGAGAGTTTGAAATATCTGGGAGTTAACATTAACAGAGAACTGACATGGTTTAGCCATACCACCACTGTTGTTAAAAAAAGGCCCAACAGCATCTGTATTGCTTGAGGCACCTAAAGAAATGTGTCTTGAGGCCTCAAATCCTCAGTGACTTCTACCGGGACACCGTAGAAAGCCTGCTAATATTGGCTGCTTCGCCACCTGGTATGGTAGCTGTATCATTTGAATGGACTTGTTCTTATATACCAACAAGGACATAAGGCCCTGGATAGGGTTGTGTGCACAGCCCGGCACATCATTGGATGTGAGCTGCCCAGTCTGCAGGAGGTGTACACTCAGCAGTGTCACAGGAAGTCTTTTCAGGTCATTAAAGTTCCTGCATTCTCACGTAATAGCCTATTCTCCCTGCTGCTCTTAAGGAGGAGATACAAGACTCCCAAATAACACACCAGCAGACTAACGAGCAGCTTCTTTCCTCGGGTTACAAGACTTCTCGATAGATAACATGCACATAAACACAAATCTAACCTTAGCATCTTTGCCATATCTTATTTCCACCTGTGTTGTATCTTTTCCAACTGATCACCCCTTATATCTTTGTATACTTGATTCATTTCTACTCTTACTTTTACCTATTTATACCTTATTCTGTTATACCTATGCTTTATATGTATCTGTATTTACACAGACACCTTTTATTGTAGATCGTTATTTTACTTTATTTTATCTTTATCTCATGTTTATGTAATGGAGTCCCAACCTTAGAATTTCACACTACTGTAATTGTACAACCGGAGTGACAATAAACATCTTGACTCTTGAATTGAATATCCAAGGGTGAGTTCGAAACCACAGCCTCTGGCTCTTCAGTTCATGAAGTGCAGCCTGTACCACTGAGCTACCATGGCCCTACACAAATAATGATGAGGATGATGATGTTGATGATGATAATAGAGGCGGCTTGGCTCAGTGGGCTGAGCAGTCGTCTGGAAATTGGAAGGTTGCATGTTTGATCCCCTCACCTGCAGAAAAGCATGCCGAGGTGTCCTTGAGCAAGACACTTTTCCCCAAACTGCTCTGCCCTGTGATAGACTGGCAGCCTACACAGGGTATATCCCTGCCTTTTCCCCAATGAGGACTGAGATAGGCTCCAGTTCCCCTTTGAATTGATTTCAGATAAGTGGTTGACAATGGATGGATGGATGGATGGAACATAATAATAATAATACAAATAATGCATCTTTCAAAGCAAGTTTTTCTATAGACCTGTAGTGGTTAACTTTAGCTTGGTCTGTTTCTTTCTCTGTCATGTTTAATGTGCAATTTATTTACGTTATCTTCTACTCTTACTTTTTTAAATTCTAAGTAAAGATCTTGGTAATAATGTGTTTTGAAATCCATCCATCGTCGACCGCTTATCCGGTGTCGGGTCGTGCAGGTAGCAGATTTCAGCCAGGACCTCCAAGCTTTCCTTTCCCTTGCAACATCCACTAGCTCTGATTGGGGGATCTCAAAGTGTTCTGGTCCTCGGTCTACCCCGTGCCCTTCTCCCAGCTGGACGTGCCTGAAAAAACTCTATAAATATAATTTAGCCACCAGACTAATTTTCATCAGTTGTACCAAGCAAAGGAACCTGAGCTTGAACCACCAATCTTCCAGCTACTAGATGACTACCCTACAACCTGAGCTATGCCAATCCTTGAAATTACAAGGTCTCAACCTGCATGCTCAAACCTTCAATGTCCAACTAATCTTCAATGTATTGAGGAGTTTTATCATAGATGGTTGGACAGTTACAAAAACAGCAATCTATTGGGATTTGTTAGATAGAGTAGATAGAATAGAGTCCGAGTTTGCAGATTGAGTCCAAGGAGAAAACGATGAATGCACAATGAAAAAAAAGACTATAAATCATAGTGGCCTACTTACCTACTGATCAGACATGTCTTCCCAACTGCAACATCACCCACCACAATCACCTTAGCAATGTTAAGCCTGGGAACAAAAAGTTTGAATGAAACCCGAAGTGATTAGCTAGAATGTTTGACTGTAATTGTGTGTGACAGAGGGAATGAGTTCTTTAAGTGTGTGTTAGTGTGAGGGGGGGTATCTTACTCCACTGTGCCAGTTTTATGGGATTGGCAGACAGCAATCACATTTGGGTGGAAGCTTTCGTTAGTGTGCAGTGCGGCATATGGACTAAAACACTGGAGAGAAAAACAAACAGGCAGACCGTCAGAGACGAAGAGGAGATAAACGTGAACAATAAAGGCAAAATTACTGGATATGGGGCTTTTGGGTGGGTAAAAGTCTCACCAGGGGTTTAGAATAGATCACCAGATGAACAGAGGACTTTTGAACCATTATAACATTTTAGTTATGACAAATTGACTTGTGGATAGTTAATCACATTCCAGACCCTTGACATTGTACTCAGTCTGCATCCAGAGCTACATATTTACCTGTACTGCATGACAACTGTACGAGATATTTAACTGTGTTTCAACTGTTAGAAATGTAATTGCATTTTATTGTTTTGCAATTAATTTTTGTTTCATTGTTATTTTTTTCATGCATCCATAACTAATTCAATGAAAAATGAATGAATGAATGAATAAAGGAAGGAAGGAAGGAAGGAAGGAAGGAAGGAATGTCATTGTGTCATTTCTCTTTTGTTATGCAGTTTTGGAGTTCAAAAAAACATGTCACTGCTTATTGAAGTTATACAGTATGTGACTAACAAACCTTTGAATCTGGAATGTTATCACCACCTTCACACCAGTGTTCATTTCAGCATGTTTTCCACAACCC
>OMLC01081476.1:0-14017 GCA_900302585.1 Regalecus glesne
TCTTGACTATTGCACTGTATCACTGCCATTAACATTCCCTTCAGTTTAAGTGCAGTGATTCAGAGCTTTTTAGACACTTCCCAGAACACACCACTTTGTTTGCAGAGATCTTAAGAAAAAGAACCGTTTATGAGCATTATAACTATTCGATGGAAGCAAAAAGCTTAGCCCCAAATTAGTGAAGTCGGGCTAGTGAGTAAGGATCAAGTAGGCAGGCTCAGAATAAAGGTTAAACATGTGGCAGTGGAACAGATGAAGTGGAAACATTTATCTGAGAGCAAGTGTGTAAAACAGTTTCAGTAAGTAATTCAGAAGATTATACAGATGTGCCTAGCCTAAGCTTCCCAGGCAGGTTTCAGGGGTCTTCATAGTGATAGCATAGTCCTCCCCTGCTTTGATCAGGACACCATGTGTGTCACGGTTCTGATCAGTGCTCGATACCCCTTTAGTCCGACATGGGTTTCTGAACAGCCTGTCAAAGGACTGAGCCTGCACGTGTTTGACCTAAAATAGATGTCTTGTGTGTGTGTGTGTGTGTGTGTGTGTGTGTGTCAGGCAGCACTGGGTGCAGGCTTCTCTGATAAGATTCCAGCTCACACAGTCACCATGGCCTGTATCTCCTCTAACCAAGCCATGACCTCAGGTATGTCCAGACAGTGTTTGGTGCTATTTCAACGTTGTTATGTATGCAGCTTGGAGAATAAGCCACCAGGCTCAAGTAAGCAGCCCTCAATTAAGCAACTTGATGCCAGCCATGTTCCTTTATGCATCTACATGACGTTTTTTTCTATTATCAAGCTCCGTCTGTCACCTTTTGCCTTCGTCTCTTGCTCTATTGTCCATCCTGTCAATCTGTACATCTTTGCTTTTTCTTCTACTCTTTGTTTAGCTTTATCTAATGCTCCTGTTATGTCCACTGCTCCACACATTCCACTTTTTGTCTCCATTTTTGGTCTTCTCTGTATTTCTGTCTCTTGTTCTTTGTTCCTTTCATGCCTGCCTCTGACTTTCTCTGCCTCTACCTCCCTCTAGCTGTGGGCCTGATTGCTGCAGGACAGTGTGACACAGTTGTAGCAGGTGGAGTGGAGTTCATGTCAGATGTACCCATTCGCCACAGCCGCAAAATGAGGAAGACCATGCTGTCTCTCAACAAGGCCAAGACCATGGGCCAGAGGCTCAGTCTGATTGGCAGCATCCGACTTGCACATCTCTCCCCAGAGGTAAACACACATACACAAACCTGTAAGAGATGTGCTGATACTAGTATTCATCCCATATCAATCCAATACTTAATTTTGTATTTGTATCCTCCCAGTACTACTAATAATATGTCAGAAATCCAAGCACGGTATATTTCTTTTTACAAAGGTACTGATTTCAGAAATGTATGCTTCCTGAATGGTAAACAAGCAGAGTACATTACATAGTTCAGAGGAGGTAATGGAGTAATCAGTGTGCTACTCTGTGTATTCACAGCCTGCTATTGAGAAATAGAATGGACAGTGGGGGAATATTAGTACTAATGTATCCCTAAACTGGGTGCTACTGTTAACAGTCCATGTCTGAGTTTGAAAAGTCATGGCTGGGTTGGCTGGTCCAAGTACGTATTGAAGGTTAAAGAATATTAAAGGAGTCACGTGATGCAATGAGAGAAGAAGGCTGTGTGTAGTTGAGCTCCGCTAGGTTCTGCTGTATCTGTCCTTTAAAATCTCCTTTTTAACCACAGTTGTATTGCTGGCTAAATAGAAACACTGTAGAACGGCTAAGATATGTCAAAAACCTCCAAAAGAAAAGAAAAAAAAGTCATGACCAATCTTAAAAGGGCCAAATATGATGTATATGAAAAAAGTGTTTCTCCCATCATACTTTTTCATTACATATTTTGCGAGACTGCAGACTGAAAAAGGGATACTATTAACTGCTCAGCACATCTCTCCACTCTTTATGGGCCATGAACAGTGATGGTATCCCTTTCTGAATGTACCTCCATACTTTGTGTATGTATGAAGCTTCCTGCTGTGGCCGAGTTCTCCACAGCTGAGACCATGGGCCACAGTGCTGACCGTCTGGCTGCTGCCTTTGGGGTGTCCCGTCTGGAGCAGGATGAATTTGCTCTGCGCTCTCACACCCTGGCTAAGAAGGCCCAGGAGTGTGGCTTTCTGCAGGATGTCATCTCCTTTAAAGTGCCTGGTAAACTCTTTTGTTCTTTCTCTTTAAATCTGAATTATGGTCGCATACAGCTGGAATTTCTCATGCAATCAACAAGTAGACACACATGCAGACATTTCATCCTCATGGTCCAAGTCACAGCCCGGGGTCTGTTGTGAAGATCTAATCCTTTGTTCTGTGCCCAGTATGTTTTTTCTCTATGGTGACAGTCCTTGCCCTCCCTGCCCAGGTCGTGACATAGTCTCCCAAGACAATGGTATCCGCCCATCCTCCATAGAACAATTGGCCAAGCTGAGGCCAGCATTCATCAAACCTCATGGAACGGTCACCGCTGCAAACTCCTCATTCTTGGTACCTCAACGCATCCCAAACACATACAATGACCTCTCAAAGTTCACAGCACAGTCAGTTCTTCCTCACACCTACATGGGGATATCGTAATCTCCATGTTCTCATCTTGGGTGTCTGGCAATCGCAAGGTCACAGGTTCGATCCCCTGTCCTGCATACAGCATGTCGAGGTGACCTTGAGCAAGACACTTAACCCCTAACTGCTCCCTGAGTGCCATATGTTGGCAGCTCACTGCTCCTATACAATAGGTTGGGTAAAAAAGGCAGAGAATTCCACATTTCCCCTTGTGGGACTGAAATGGGAATCATTATAATTATTATTATTAACATGAGCTCTGTTTCACATGTCACGAACAGTCCCCACTGTGAGGGTGGACACAGACTTAGATGGAGCTTGGGGGATTAAGGCTGGATGCCCTTCCTGATGCCCTGTGGTGGGTTTGAACCTGCTGCCTTGGGTTTGTCAGTTCTTAAAGTGCACATTCTGCCATTGAGCTACTGCGTCCCCCCTGGATGTCTTTAACTTAAAACAAATACTCTAGTTTTGAAATTTAGCAAATACCAGTAGGGCACGTCATAGTTCTACACGTTTCTTTGGTAAGAATACTGCCTGCTTTTGGAGATTCCCACTATGAAATGTAGCTTTTTGATAAAAAATTCCGAGTTGACATGTCTCCGGGATTGGTTTACAAAAACGTCCTGCTTGTCTTGCCTTTTTCACGGTATTGCCACAGCTATCAAATAGTTTCCTCTCAGTGCATACACACATGGGCAACTAAGTGTGCAATGATTGATCTCAAGCTCAGAGTCGTTCTTTTAGCTGATTTAGTTGAACACTCAAGTGACACACTGTCATGTGAGTCAGCCGGATAAGTCCTGACCCTAACTGTACAGGACAATGCAGAGATGCTGAGAAGAGATGTTCATTCATTCTTTTACTTTGTCTATTTGTCCTAAGACTGATGGTGCCTCTGCTGTGCTCATCATGTCTGAAGAGAAAGCTCTGGCCATGGGCTACAAGCCTAAAGCATATCTTAGGTAACTTTACCCTTCCTTTTACAAAAAAGGTATCGGTACATTGGTACATTGGTACATTGTAACCTACAATATTCTGCTAGGTCATGTGGTCATAATTTTTTGTGTGTACCCACAGAGATTTTGTATATGTGTCTCAGGACCCCAAAGACCAGCTGCTCTTGGGGTAAATATCTTGCTATCTTATTCCCTCCCCTGAATCCCAAGGGTCAAAGGTTAATATTGTCATTTCTTTTTGTGACTTCCTAATTTCAGACTATCTGAAATTATATTGCTATGAATTACTGTGGGCTGTAAGGAACATTTGTGTCAATTGTACATGTTATAAATTTATCAATACAAAGAATTGATTTGGGCAGCTAAATTTTAGATGAGGACATGTACTTGAGATAGGGAACTAAAGACTATGTTCCCATTATCTGCTTGCTCATCCACTGTATTCGGTTTGACTTCTCTAGGCCAGCGTACGGTACACCCAAGGTCCTTGAGCGTGCCGGGTTGACCATGAATGACATTGACGTCTTTGAGTTCCATGAGGCATTTGCAGTAAGTTAACACCTTGTGTTCAGTGATGGTGTTGGTCGTGGTGGGAAGGAGGGGTGTTGCATGTGTGCTAGTTCGATGGTAGTTTTCTCTTAATATTCTGTCAATCTTTGAAATATTCTAAGTAATAGATATGCAGTTTTGTATAATTGAAGAGGAGGTATTGATTCCATCTCTGTGTCTGGCTCAATCCCATTGTGGCCTGAGTTATTTATGGACATCCATGTTTGAGAAGATATGGAGTAGACTTTAACTCCACATCCTGCACTTGGTGCATCTGAGCTGGTAGAAATCAATGTGTTTCCTGTCTGGTAACTATGGTTACTCTGTGGGCATGTGCTTTTTCCAGGGTCAGATCATGGCTAATCTGAAGGCTATGGACTCAGACTGGTTTGCACAGACGTACATGGGCAGGAAATCAAAGGTAAAGACAATTCATACTATTGACTGTTTGTCAGAATGGATTGTCATTGCTCATCCGAGTACACGAAAAGTACATATTACGGGCTGACATTGGTACCAGTCTCTCTTGATATCTTATGGCATTGCAGAGGTAGTTCATACTATTTTACTGCAGGTGGAGATGGCCAAAACTTTAGTCAGTATGGCTTTTATCATGATTAGCAAGCAAGAAACTTGAGTTTTAGTCAGATTAAGCTATTTTTAGATTTTATTAGGAAAAAAATTTAAATATTATTGTATATTATTATTCACCATATATAACCATGTCTGCACTTTATACATGTTCCTGGTTTTTGTTTTAAAATAGTTTCCTATGATTGAAAAAATCCGTGCTTGCGTAATCTTTGAAACTTTAATCACAAGTTCTGAGGTAGCACTTGTGAAAGCTGTCAAAGCACCCCAAGCAATCCCAAATGTGATGTATGACGTAGTCCGTTTTGCTTAAAGGATAATTCTGCTTTTTTACACATTAGATATTTTTGGAGCTTTTGCCATCATACATGTCAGTTAAATAATTTCATTATTTTATTCACCAGCTTCACTTTTGAGATACACAACTTAACTCAGTTTTTTTATTTAAGGGACCATGTGCAGCTTATTACATTAATGATCACAGAATAATGAATAACCCCACCAGATTATAGCTTCTAACTAATCTGCATCTGCTGTCCCTGCATGCCTTTTTGATGGTGGGAGGAAACTGCAGCATCTAGAAAAAATCCATGCAGACACTGGGAGACGATGCAAACACAGAAAGGACCTGATATAGGATTCCAATCAGGACCTTCTTGCTGATAGGCTACAGTGCCACCCCAAAACACTGCCTTTACAGCAATGTCTTATGGGACAGCTGAAGTAAAGTAAGACGTTATTCAACAAGTCTAGTCCAACCCAATTATTGTACTGGGACCCCGGTAGCTCAGTGGGTAGAGCGTCCGCGGCTATATTTGAAACAAAGATATTTATCACAGAAGAAAACAAGACCGGGGTTAAGCCTTGTGTGGAGGTGTGCTCGGCATTTCTTTTCATTATCCCTGCTTCAAAACTGAAAACAAAAGTGCAAATTAAATGTTAATATTTGAATTGTCAGATCTTATTGATGGTGGATGAGATTGCCGAGCTATTTCTTGGTTCATCTTTAAGGAGTGCCATCTTACCTAAGGTAGTATTAATGATTGATAAACTCCCGTCATTTCAATAGAAAAGATCACAGGACTTGTCTGAGACACGAGGGTGACTTCTTTTGTTGTTGTTGGTTGTTTTAGTGCTTTTCTTGAAGGGGCCATGTTTAAGACTCTATTTCAGTTTCCTTTAAGACCTCATAAAGAGTCCTAGCGGTGGTCTCATGTCCCAAGACTCCAAACTGAAGCTGGCTGGTTAAGTGATATTGTAACTGATATGCACCATGGCAAAAACTATTAAACTCAGACCCAGGTTGTAAAACACAGAATTACCCTTAAAGGGAAATGTCACCTAAACACCTAATTGTGGCACATATTGATGAATTTATTATTGGTGGACAAAATGTTCATTTATCCTCTCGAGTGATAACGATTATGTCATGTGAAATAATTCATCAACTACTTGTATGGTTGAATAGTAAATGGCAAATGGACTTATTCTTATGTAGCACTTTAATAGTCTAGCAACCACTCAATGCACTTAACAATATCCATAGTGGGTTTGAACCTGCTGCCCCTGGCTCGTCAGGTACAAAGTGTTTCACATACAATCGTGAAAAATTAGAGTAAAAGATGGCATAAATAAGATAAAAATTAAATACGATGCAGGAAGAAACAGCTCAAAGTAAAAAACAAAACTGAAGTTTGAAGATCAGAGTGGTCAGGAAGTGGAGTGAGGAGTGAGGAGATCAGAAATATAACTGGGCGAGGTCATGCAGGGGTTTAAATGTCATCAACAAGATCTTTAAGGTGACTTGGTCGAGGCAGGAGTAGAGGGAGTTACAGTAACCTAGACAGGAGAAGATGAAAGTTTGAATTAATATTTCCATGTCCTCAAAAGGCAAAACATATTAGATTTTATCAACATGTCTAAACTGAAGGAAAGAGGACAAGACAAGCTTTGTAACATGGTGATCAAAAGACATGTTCTGGTCATAGATGACACCAAGACTTTAGTATGCCTCACATTTATGGGGGATTAAGACTGGACCCCCTTTCCTGATGCACCGTGGTGGGATCAAACCCACTACGCCCGTCTTGGAAGTGTGTGCTCTACCACTGAGCCACCACGGCCTCGAACGGTTTAGGAGAGCAGTGTGAGTAGTCTCTGTCTACTCTTTGTCTGGTGGAATTTTCAGCAACAAAAAAATCTCATTTGAATATGTACTCAATTAAAATTCAAGCTGAGATAAAGCCAATAAATATAGAAGGTTTTTGTTTGCCTTTTGCTTGTTTGTGTATGTCAGTGATGTGAGAGAAGAGATTCTGTTGTCAGAACTGAGAGCAAAGACGTTTTTGAAGTAGAGAAAAGATAAAAACATGAAATGCTTAAACTGTTGTCAACTGAGACCGGTGTCACATTTTGCTAAACAATACTTTTGCTTTTATTGGAAAACAGGTTGAAAGGCAAACTCTCTTATTCCCCTTGTCCCATATTGGATGATGTCATTCTTGTAGGTTGGGACTCCACCCATGGACAAGTTTAACCTTTGGGGAGGCTCTTTGTCTCTGGGCCATCCTTTCGGAGCCACCGGCTGCCGACTGGTTACAACAGTAGCCCATCGTCTCCAGAAGGAGGGGGGGCAGTACGGGCTGGTGGCTGCGTGTGCAGCTGGAGGACAGGTGTGTAAAGCCTCATTCAGACATCCCAACTAACCTGTGAATCTTCCTTCCATTTTGAATGTTGGGCTCATTAAACATGAGCTGGAATCGATTATCCATGAAAGTTCAGCAGTTTGACGACTAGTAACATTTACAGAAGCAATACCGAACCATAGTGTGAACAAAAGCCGTCGCCTTGCTGTATTTAAAACACTTTTATAGTAGCAGGGGGGATGTCGATCACATAAGAGTGCGACTGAAATGAGAGGTTTATTTTCAGACCAGTAAATTTAAGAGCAGATTTTGACATGTCTGGAAAATGGACAGTTTTGGGAGAGACTGGGAACCCTTACAGGCCTCTCTGCCTTCTACCCTAAGAACGCTGCGATAGGCAGATACATGACCCAGCTATGACATGGACAACTGGCAGAAGAAAGAAGAGAGCTTCTTTCAGTTCACACAGGGGATGAAAAAATGAATAAAAGAATCACAATGTGTATTATGTAGTTAATGATGTGAAGGGTTAGGGTTACATCCTACATAAGAGAGGAATGAGATGGATGATGGTCTGTACATCTTACAGATAGAAGTTGTCTGCGTGGTGGCTCACCTGGTAGAGCGCGTACCACATGAGGCTGAGTCCTTAACACAGTGGCCCGGGTTCTGATCTGAACCTTTGCTCCATGTCATCCCCTTTGTCTCTCCGGCCTTTCCTGTCTCTGTCTTGACTATCCCATCATATAAAGGTGGAAAATGAATGAATGAAACCATTGCATTTCTTCCATCTTGCTCCCTGATGCCTATGCCTGACGTTAGTAATCCATTCCTGTTCGTGGTGTCTTGATGAGGTCCTGCCTCCATTATCTCTGCCTTTCCTTTCTGTGATTTTTTAATGTATTTATTCCAGGGTCACGCCATGGTGATTGAGGCCTACCCCCAGTGAAGCAAATAAAAACACTATCATCTACAAGCAAATCAACATACAACAGACTGTACATACCAGCACCACTTTGCCTGTTATTGAGGGGGGGGTGCATGTGTGTGTATGTATGAAGGGCTGTATGTAAATATATATCTGCCTAATGTATGTCAGCTTATAGAGTATTCTCCAGTTATGTTGTCATTTGATTACTGGGGTAGTTGTGGCTGCCACATGGCAGGACTGCCATTGGTTGACCGTGGGTGATTCTTTCACTGCCACTATAGCAACATAAGGAGATCTGAATAGCTGTCGAGATGCTTATGACTTATTTTGCTGTAACTTGGCTTTTTTTCTTACATTTGGAATTAAATACCCTGGTTTTAATGATAAAACAACATTTGTTTTCTGAGTTTTCTTGATACCAGAAAGGTGAATGAGTTCATCCTGGAGGGTTTATTTGGAGATCTCCTCAACACTTTTCCTCAACCTTTGAAACATACGTCACTGCTCATCAAAGTACTATCTTCAGTTTCAGCTGACTGCAGGTAGCCCCACCCTTAGCCTCACAGTGGTGCAGTGATTAACACTGTTGCCTCACAGTAAGAAGGTCCTGGGTTCGAATCCCACCCCAGGTCCTCTCTGTGTGGAGTTTGCATGTTCTCCCATGTCTTTGTTGCTTTTCTCTGGGTGCCCCGGTATCCTCCTACCATCAAAAAGACATGCAAAGGACTGACGAGGCGAATTACCCTGAAATGTATAACCTGGTGGAGTGCACCGAATGGTGACATTAAAGTAAAATGCCACATGGTTCCGTAGAAACCAAAAAGGCATGTGGACCATGCATGCCAATCGGTCCTAGAAGCTCTGCACAGGGACCAGGGCCACCAGTTTGAGATCGAGGTAGTTCAGTGGCTTTGTAGGTTGTTGGGGATAAGAAAGATGTGCACCACTGCCTACCATCCAAAGTCTGATGGCTTGGTTGAGCACCACCTAGTCGTTATTTTGTCATGGGGGCAAACAGGATCCTATCTGCAGCAGGTTGCTTCTGCATGTAGCCCCTCTAGACTCACCAGCACCCAGGTCTCCCCCTTTTACCTCATCCATGGACATGAGGCACAAGTTCCTGCCCATATGGCCCCTGTTGTTCTGGACTACCACCCTGTCCATTGTGACGTGGCTGGAGTTGATCACTGACTTTTCACAATGGACGTGTCCAGAGAAACTGGCTCCACTCTGGGGTTTCCTCACCAGGGCTGTCGGGCTTCGTCTTAGTGTTACAGAAGCTCCTTTGGTGTGTTTCTAGATGTACATGTTGGCTCTTCTCTGGTGTGTTCGTTTGGTTGCTTCTTTATATGCGTGTTGGTCACGTGTGGAGAAATCTGTTGCTTAAGGTTCCCGCCCTTGGAGTGGGGCCCAATCAGAGTTGGGGGAGGAGTTCATAGTGACGCCGGAAGTCGAGGAGGAAGAAGGACGAAGGGAAGACAAACAAGATGTTGTGAACTCGTAATGTCGCACTGCTAGTCTAAAGTGTAGTTTGTGGAACGCCTAATGTTTTTGGATATTGTCGTGGATGTGTTGAGACAGACGGATAGTGAGTCTTAATGACATTCTACAGTCATACAATGGTGTCACAACGTGTTTGATATCTAAAGCTCAGACCGAGTTTTCGACGAGGATATGAGCTAGTCAGCCCGACGTAGCTTAGTTCCGTTGGAGGACCCAAGGACTTTGCATGAGAGCAATCAGCCATGTACTCGTTCACACGTCGTCAACCAGATCTCCGTGGACCGAACACAAGTGAGGAGGACTGCCGTGACTGCTACTCCATATCTAGCACCGCCGACATGGCGTCGTGATCATGGTGAGGAGGGCAACCACAAGGAGTTTGCTTCTGTTTTCTTACGTAGCACTCTGGACACGAAGCAGCCATCTTGTTTGAGACTTCACTGAACGCCAACATCGACAGAGGCCTGCATCTCTCTGCTGACACTGGTTAGTTACCCAATATTGTTTGAGTTTATATGTGTGAATATGCATGTGTGTATACAATACTTCTTAAAATAGATAGTTTAATGTTGATTCTGTTGGATATTTGCATATGTCTATGGGTAGCCTAGATCATTGGTTACAGCTAGGGGGCGCTACATATTTACAAGAATGGTGATGTTAAATTATATAAGGGTGATTGTAGCGTAAAGGTCTCAATGCAGGGATAATTTGTATTCATTGCTGGTGGCCTAAGTATTCATCTCAACGTAGCTTTGGCTTCATTCGGGCTGAACAAAGTGATGTGGAGGTGGCATGGCTCAGGGGATAGAGCGGTCATCTGTTGATCGGAGTGTTGCAGGTTCGATCCTGCACCTGTGTCAAAGTGTTCTTGAGCAAGATACTGTTCCCTAACTGCTCTGTAATGTGATGGACTGGGGATATTTCCAGGATGTATCCCAGCCTTTCACCCAATGAGAACTGAGATAGGCTCCCGGCAACCCCACTTCTGATAAGTAATCAATGATGATTGGATGGATGGATCGATCGATGGAACTGAATTTGACCATCTTCATGTTGACATGACCACTGGTGCCATGAGAAGGTCAGAAGCTACCTCATGATCTAGAACAACCCTGCATGTGGAGAGATCTGTAGGACTGGCAGGTTATGTGACAGTCAAGCCCTGCATGGCAGTAACTTTCAGACATGCTGGGGCTGATGTGTGTGTTGTCAGATTAAGGGCTCTTATGGATCTGCACCACCCATCAGTCCAAGGCTTGCACCAACCCCAGTGTGTCTGCCTTCCTCTAGATGGGTAAATGCATACCAGCTCATGGTGTCTCAGCCTCATAGGCTCAGGGGAGACCTGGCCTGCTCGGCACACTCACATCCCCTGTCAGGTTCAGGCTCGTTACCATCACTTCAGAGTCAGACGTTTCTGTTTAAACTGTTTAAAGATTTAATACCCACAGTTAAATCTGTTTCGGCTGCATGTGCGCCAGAGCAGCACGACTGTAATGCCGCCAGCCTGTGACAGGCTGCCGGCAGGAGGAATGGAACCCATGTTTTATTGCCATGGCAAAACGGAGCTCCAGTGTAAACAGCAGCGGTGGTGGGGAGCAGTCTTGTTTTAAAGCTTCAAACCACCTCAAACCTGCAGCGCAGGAGACGCGCAGACACACACCAGCATGGCGGCACCCCCTGCCCTGCCCCAGCGGGCCTTTGATCAGACGGAGCCTTTATGGGGCCTGACTGCAGAATGTGCTCACTGCTGTCACTGCACATCTTCCTCAGCCCGCTAACGGGGCTTTGATGTCTTCCTGCTCCACTCACGCGGGGCAAGCACCTGCTGAAAGCTGTACTTGACTCATGGCTCCTGCACCTGCTCAAGCCTGTGTTGTACGAGGAGGTTCTGTTGAGCGCAGTGGCTGCCGCTGACAAGCTTCTCTGGCACTGACACACACAAACTGGCTAAGACACAAACACACACATGTGCCATGTCCTGTGTGCATGGTGCACAGTGTCCTGTGTGTGCCCTAGCATACTGTACTGGTAGTGGGTTTGTGTCAGCCATCTTTACAATCTTAATTTAACCTTTGCACCATTTAGTATTTTTTATGTTTATACTGTAATAAATGGATGAGGAGATGAGCTTTGATATACATTACATAGGTTTGAATACTGTTTATATAGGTTAATTGTTTCTATTTATTCTGAATAGTAGTAGTAATAACAAGCCACCATGCGGTGCTCAGAGAGAAATTAGGGGTCCAGTGTCTTGCTGAAGGACACCTCAACGTGCTTTTTGCAGGACCGGAGATTGAACCTGCAACTTCCGATCACCGGATGGTTGCTCTGAGCTACAGTCTGGTTCATACGTATTTATGCTGCAAAGTAATGTCATTATATTACATTACAGGCATTTAGCAGACGCTCTTATCCAGAGCTACGGGTCAAGGTACAATTTTTTTGTGGTTCCCTTACCTGGATTATTGAGCATGCAGCAAGATATTGATACTAACCTTGTCAATTAGTTTTTAGGGCCTGCCTTGCCACTGAAACTGCTCTGCCTAGAGTGATATATGACCTTTTATCAGCTATAGACTGATTGCACCTCTGTGCTTCTTCTACTGAACCTCAGGAGCTGGTGGCCTTGGACACCATTAATCATGATACATTAAATGACAGAATGATTTATTATTTTGGTGTCTCTGGCTTGGCTCTTTCTTGGCTTAAGTCCTATTTATCTGAAAGAAAACATTGTGTATGTTGCAAGTTTGATCCCCGTGCCTGCAGAAAAGCGCGTTGAGGTGCCCTTGAGCAAGACGCTGTTCCCCTAACTGTGCTGCCCTGTGATGGATTGGAGACCTATACAGGGTGTGTCCTGCCTTTTGCCCAATGAGGACTTAGATGGGCTTCCAGTTTCCCCGCAACCTGATTTCAGAAAAGCAGTTGAGGTTGTTCTATTGGGGGAGGAGTGCTGATTAAAGAGCCTGACAGCTGTGGGAAGGCAAGACGTACAGAGCCGTTCCTTCGGACTGGGCTGTGTTGTCAGCAGGATAAGACATGGAAAGCAGGGCTGGATTGGTTGGAACTGGGAGCATCTATGAGAGGCAGTGGTGAACGGCTCACTCAGTCTCAGTCCGTTTAAAAAAAAAAATTCATTCTGTCTTCCAATTAAGAAATACATCTGAGCTGCAGCCTGTGGCTGTGGGTCTACATTAAGTTCCAGGGCAGCCTACGCATTGTCAATAAAGTGTATAGGCTCTGAAACCTGGAGATGAGCTTTAAAAATGAGACTAAGCACAAGTTTTTATCTGATTAGAGGTGAAATATGATAACATACACAGGTCGATGTGGGGCCTGGGAGCTTAAGACAGTCCAGGTTTGGGGATATCAGACGGAACTTCAGCCTTTCCGGCTTTGGCTTCTTCACACATGCACAGATAAACCCCAACGCTGGTCAGTTGTACACAGAGAGCACACAGGTGGATGGCAGAGAACATGTTTGGAGCAGGTGGATTATGAGCAACAGTAATTGGCCTTCCAGAGAAGCTGCCTGCCTGGCTGTTTGTCTGTGTGAGTGTGGCTGTGTGAGTTCTGTCCGGAGTTCATCATGTTCTCATAACAGTCGGTTAGGGTTGTCCGCCAGGCTTGATCTCCTATTGGGATTGTAAATGTTATTGATCAGCTATATACACTGCATCCATAATGAGACCTTAGGTACTTCTCTGTCTCTCTCTCTGTCTGTCTGTCTCTCTCTTGTCTGTCTCTCTCTATGCTCTGTCTCTCTCTTTCTCTGTCTCTGTCTGTCTCTGTCTCTCTCTTTCTCTGTCTCTGTCTGTCTCTGTCTCTCTCTCTGTCTGTCTGTCTCTTTCTCTGTCTGTCTCTGTCTCTCTCAGTCTTTGTCTATCTGTCTGTCTGTCTGTCTGTCTCTCTCCCTCTCTGTCTGTCTCTCTCTTTCTCTGTCTGTCTCTCTTTCTCTGTCTGTCTCTCTCTTTCTCTGTCTCTCTGTCTGTCTGTCTGTCTCTCTCTATGCTCTGTCTCTCTGTCTATCTTTGTCTCCCTCTCTCTTGTCTGTCTCTGTCTCTCCTTCTCTGTCTCTCTGTCTGTCTTTGTCTCTCTCCCTCTCTGTCTGTCTCTCTCTCTGTCTGTCTGTCTCTCTCTCTCTCTGTCTGTCTGTCTCTCTCTATGCTCTGTCTCTCTGTCTGTCTCTGTCTGTCTCTCTCTTTCTCTGTCTGTCTCTCTCTTTCTCTGTCTGTCTC
>OMLC01081477.1:0-25800 GCA_900302585.1 Regalecus glesne
CTAGTGGTGTGAAATGTGGAGATATTGTTTTTAACAAGCCATTGCATCAACTATTCAACGCAAGACATGCCATGTCAAACTAAAGTATGATGAATCATGCGAGTCAAGAATACAGACACAAGATGATGAAAAGCACTTTGGAATCACATTGTATACCAGCACTGTACAGCACCAGTGAGCCTGGGTAATCTGCGGCTAACAGTTGTTGAACTAATTTTCTCTGCAAATGTTTATATTGTGGATTCAGAACATAAAAACACGTAGTAGATTAGCGTTTAATAGAATATAGACATTGACCTGTGGCAAGACTAGATAATCTGCATACACGTGTGTTATTAAGGTAGCGGGTTTTCTCGTGCCGGTTTTTAATTGTGTAACGTGAGTACTCGAAAGGCAGAAATCAAGTCAGATACACATCTCTAATCATAGCCTGATTTACAATGAACCTACCATATTATTTCAAAAGTTAAGAGTAATACTTGCCTTTGCCCCATACTTTGAATAATTCATCTCCGTGAGAGTCACTGGTCGTAATTTATCGATGTCTCCAAATGCTACTCCAGGAACATAAAGTGCACATACAACATGCACCCACCTAAGAAAATTGAGGGATGAGAATCAAATCAGAAAAAAAACACTTGCAAGAAAAACAATAGCTTCATCTACAATTCAAAAAGTAAATATCTCAAGTGGAAAAGTTTTCATGTAAAAAACTCACAAACATATTTCATGCAATGTGTTTTTGCCCATTTCAGAGAACACTGCAACCAATTTAGTCTTATTCTACAACCATGTGTATTTTCCCATTTGAGCTCTTGACTGTAGTCAATAATAAGTCAATACAATGAGAAATTTGACATCTCAAAATTGACTGCAGTAAGTTGCTCATATACTTCAAAAGGAAAAGGATTCAGATTCATGTAGCCCCAGACCCTGGCTACAGTTTGGTACGACAATTTCAAATGCGGACTTTAGGGTAGAGAATCCAAAGTCCAATATAAAGATACACATCTCTAGCAAGCAAGCGCCTCACAGTTTAATTTGCTGTGTTTTTCATGCTCTAGTGAAGTAGTAAATTTGGGTGCAGCCTGGCTGAGAAGCACTATCAGCGATAACGTGGCTGAAGTCCCCACGCTTTGCATAACACACTTTTCTCTCACTCTCTTTCTCTTCTTTTCATCCTCTCTCCCCTCTTCCCTCCTTCCCCTTTTCTCATTCCTTTTACTCTTTTACTCTTCCAAATAACTCCTCCTTCTATACCCTGCAGAATGAATGTACAATTCAGATAGCTTTCAGCTGTCTACAGCATTTTGATTCAGCTAGGCAAAGAGCTCATTTTGTTTCACTTGGACTTTCCACTCCCTGCCTATTATTGCTGGTAACTAAGCACTTGGTCAACATGGCACTGTATCCCACCTCCCAGCATCAGTCTCTTTGAAGATCCCATCCTGATTAGGGCAGAGCTCACAGCTGGGTGTCACCCCATTCTTGCATGCGTCGCAGAACCAAGGTTCTGTTGAATTCTCTGAGGCAGAGCTCATGATGGAGTCACTCTCACCATCAACACCGTAGCAACCTGGAAAACATACAATTATGTCTTGTAGTTATAATATATAGATAAATATACATACACACACATACATACAAACATCATTTCTTAATATCAATTTCTTAGAGTTAAGGTGGTCTGGGTTAAATCAGTTCCAGTTATGATGATATCAGTCAGATCAGCAAGAGATGAAATCAAGGTTGTTGTTTTTTTTGGTTTATCTTTATTTTGAGGGGGTGCTTAGATGACCTGGTGACATTAGAATAAGGTCAAATGAACAGATAACTGCCTATAAAACGAGAATTGTGAACAACATTATCCAGGGACTGGTGGGGGTAACCATAACCCAGTCAATAGTTTATTTTCGGTTTGTGTTTCTTAGTTGATGTTGCGTCGCAGTCTGGCACTAGGATTGTTATCTAGCTTCTAGTGTTGCTCCAGTATCCTTTGTACCTTGACCCTATGCACTTGTTGTATGTCGCTCTGGATAAGAGCGTCTGCTAAATGCCTGTAAAGTAATGTACTTTCCCTGAATTCTCAATGTGCACTGGAGAGTAGAGAAGGGAGAAATCTCTCACACAGCCCTTATTTACGGTTCTGTAAGCATCCCGTAGGGAAGGCTCTCAATTTAATGCCATTGTAGTCTACTCTTATCAACAATTTCTAAAATAATCAAAGCTTTCTTTTGGACAACCTTATACAAGCGTTGCTACTTTATACCTTTCTGGTTTCATAAGGGAAGAGTCTTTCTTTGGTGATTTGTTCGATATTGGGCATTCTTCAAACAGCCGATATGTTGATACAGAATTAGACAGAACTACAATGTTCATACCAAGGCAATATGGCAGGGTATAGACTGAACCTTAAGCTAGTGGAAAAAAGTCCCCTCCAATGCACTGAATTTGTGGATAAGACTAAATTCAATAAGTATCTGAATAAAAAAAAGAAGGAAAATGGATTTACTTGTTTCAAATACGTTTATCCACTACAGGGCCTGAGGAAAGGCATCTGGCCTTAATCCCCCAAGCTCCATCTTAGTCTCTGTCCATCCCCAAAACATGGGGACTGCTTGTGAGGAGTAAAAGAGACCTCTGAAAATAGCATAGTATGAAAGCAGTAATTATAGCATCTAAAAGTTGTCTAAAAATAGATGAATACAAAAATATCAAACCATAAATCATGAATAATTTGTATTGATTTTGTGACAAACTGTAAAAGCTGAGTAAGCCCCTCGTAATGTTACAAAGCTGCTCCACCTCATCATCCAACAAGTGCACCATCCAGCATCTTTCTACAACTGATGACCTGTATCCATTGTGCAATGTTGTCGCCGGGTTACATAATTGAATTTAACAGCAGTATGTTAAAAACAGCTAGTTTTGAGATGCATGGTTGGACAAACTGGGGAGTGGACCTGCTGTCCTTGGTTGGTCCAATTGACTTAGAGCTGATAAATTGGTTCCTCACCGCAGAAGAAGGGGCCAGAGCTTGAGAGTGCTTGGCTCTCTCAACCAATTAAAGAGACATTTAATGAGTGTTTGCTTGTTTTTTGTTTTTTTTGGGTGGTTTAGTTCAGTAGATATGGCGGTCATCTAATTGGAGTTTGGTGGTCTGATCGTTGGCCCCTAGAGAAAGTGTGTCGAGGTGGCCTAGAGCAAGACACTGAACCCCTAACTGCTCCCTGAGCGCTGTGGTGTGACTATGCTCACTGCTCTTATAAAACAGGATGAATTAGATGCAGAGAACATCCAATGGCCTCAGTAAAGCGGTGATAAAACTCACATTTCACTTTTAGTCTTTTTGAATGGATTTTAAATCTGGTGTTTTTATTTCTTAAACTTCTTTTTTTTAAATCCCTTTTTATGCCACCCAAATTCCCCGAGTTGCCTATGGCTGGACCTGTCACTTTCGATGCCTCTCTAGAGCACATGTGTCAAACTGATCCAGTAAAGGGCCGGTGTGGGGGCAGGTCTTTGTTCCTACCAAGCAGATACGCACTTGTGTTTACTAATCAAGGTCAAGAGCAGAGACGATTGGTTGTCGAATAGAATCATGTGTGTAAGTGCCTGGTTGGAACAAAGACCTGCACCACACCGGCCCTTCTCTGGATCAGTTTGACACCCCTGCTCTAGAACATCAACAGGAAGGAGGTAGCCGTAGCATGTGTCTCCTCCAAGTCACATGACCACTAGCTCTCATAGTTCCACACATCGCAGTCTCGTGGGGAAAACACAGTGCTTGGCTGTCGGAGGAGAACGAAGCAGAGAACTTTCCCTTTCACTTAACTGCGAGTGCCCGGACGACCCAGAAGGGGACACTAGTGAACCTAGAATCTTTTATCCAACCTAACCCTTATCTCAATGTGAAGCTTAGCCAATTATGACCCACTAACTATGGACCTCTGGCCGTAGTTGGAAATGGCGCAGGTGGGATTCAAACACTCAACTGCCCGACGCAGAGATGCTCTAAACAATGCCTTATATAAAAATAAATGATTAACTTATCAGTCCCGCAAGGGGAAATTTGGATTTCTCTGCATTTTAACCCATCCTACAGTATAGGAGCAGTGAGCTGTCGACATATGGCGCTCGGGGAGCAGTTAGGGGTTCAGTGTCTTGCTTAAGGACACTTCGACATGCTATATGCAGTACAGGGGATCGGACATCTAACCTTCTGATTGCCAGTCGACCACTCTACCCACTGAGCTATGCCGCCCCACAACCAGGCCCAACTCTGGTGTTTTTAAAGTATTATTCTAAGATTTAAAATTGTCTATTGTGCTATTTATGATCTGTGTCCGTGTCTCTGTGTAGGGAGAAATCCAGAAGTGGCAGCAAATTGTCACGGTGGTGGCTCGTACGGATGCCTGGCTGGCATGGGAAAGAGGTACAAAGCTGGCGACTGGAAGGCATGTTGAAAAACAACAACAACCGTTGCCTCAGGTCATGGCAGCTTGAGAAGACCTTGCTGCATCGTGGGGCAGCTACAGTGAGGGTAGTGCTGAGCAGTTGCCAAGGAACAACAGCTCATGCCCAACACAGCCCCAAAGGCCCGCTCTCTGTCCCTACCATGAGCAATAAGGTCACCTAGCAGCAACCCCTGTGGTCTGTAGTCCAGCTGCCCTGCAATGAAGGATGTGACTGCCTCTCCCAGTCCGCAAGAATGAATGGCTGTGGGCCACCTCTTGGAGAGGATTAGGGTAGGGGTCATCAATGAGGGAGTTCGGCCCTCCAACAAGGAAGATTTGAGGGTCGTGGAGGAGGCCTCCACTAATACACTGTGGAGCTATTGTGCACTGAGGACATCCTGATGGCTAGCTAAGCATGGTATGGGAACCCTGTGTCTGAGTTCAGACAGCAGGTCACCACACCTACCAGTGTTGGTGCTATGGACCTACCCTGAGGGAGAAGAGCAAGCAGCAAGAATCTCTCTCCCTACAGTGAGTGCCCATCAGGGGGGGCTCCCCAGCCTCAGAGTGAAGGGGAGGGCTGTGATAGGGTGGGGTGTGGACCAGCTGTCCTGAGTTGGTCTAATTGACTCAGGACAGATAAATAGATTCCACATCCCAAACAAAGGGAAGAAGATGAAGATTAGCGACTTTCATTTTGTCATTTTCCAGGTTATAATGAAACTTGTCAACTGTATATAACCCATCTGATTGTATAGGTGCAGAGGGCACCGGAAAGAAACTTTCATTGAAGAGAATTTTAATGAATCTATGGTTTCATTTTTTAGTTTTTTGCATGGGTTTTAAACTCTGGTGTTTTCAAACTGCTTTTTTAATAAATGAGCTATTTTGCTCTCATTTACAATGTGTTCATGTCCCTGTGCTGGGATACCCAGGTAATGGCAGCCTTTTGCTGTATACGTGTCTGTCCCCTCAATTGCAGATACATTCACTGTAGTGACACAACCAACTATTAATGTATGATGTAGCCCTGAGGTCATTGATTTCTGCTGGACCCTTCTTTTTTATATATTTTTGTTTTCCATAGAGAGAGAGAGAGAGAGAGAGAGAGAGAGAGATAATTCTATTTATTTTATTTTTGTACCCTTCTCATATGGTGCTGATGTCCTGAAAATTAGCAGCTGAGCAGTTTGAACCTCTCAAACAAAGCTTTCTCACTGAAAACCTTGTAACATGAGGTTTTCTTCAATATCTACTGCTAAGACATAATCAGTATTGAAGCTAACAGTCACCAAAGAGACAGTAACATGGAGATGTGGTTGTCTGTCAATATATATCTTTATCTAACTATATATTTTATATTATGCCCTCTGGGGATCACATTAGAGGACAAGGAAGGTTGGAGAGTGTCCCTCTAACACAGAGAACTAATAGTTTGATACTGTCCATCTATAATGGGATAGCTCCACAAATGGAACATTTGATCAAAATATGCCGTCAGACAATCAAGTGAAGTCACAAAAAAAGCATTTTAATACTGTCCTCTTAATTTTCTGAGGTTGCCTAAACAATTACTTTGCTGATGCAGTTCCTCTGGTGGCTATTACACCAGGCAAACGTGCTTCCTGCTATCAATGAGGGCAGCAATCTGCGCTCTGCCTCCATTGGGGAGATAACGTACTAACTCCAAATTCAGTCAGCTAGCCTTCAGGCCTTTTGAGCAATGGGAAAGACTCACAAATCAAAAGCTCAATTTTCTGCATGCTTGTCACTGAGGACCACACTGGGGAGTCAGGCAGCCCATTGAAAGCAAACACGGTGGCAGACGGAGTTGTTTATTCAGCTCTACACTTTGTTTGGTGTGTGCATGTCCTTTTCTGATTGGGGGACCATTGGCTGTGCATCATGGTGAATTGTTAATTTTTTCAAGCAGTACCCTCAAAGGATGGGGAGTATACCTAGACCTCTATAGTTACTTCTTATAAAAATAACTCCAAGTCAGGATTACACCAATCAAGCTACTGATTATTTGCATGGAACAATTAAGGCACAGCTGCAGCTTCATCATCTTGACAGGGATAACTGCATAGACTCTCAATGCCAAGTCAAGCTTCTTCTTTTTGTCACAGCATGTGGTAAAGCCAGGCTAGCTCCCAGATGCTCTGATATAAAACTATTTAACATTTATTTTCTTAAGCAAGGTGTTTTTTGAAATACAACAAGCAACAGTTGGATGCTTAATACCGACTGAGCTTTGAAACAGGACTAGGATGCTGAGCGATCACCACACTGATTTCACGACTTACTGCTAAACCATTGCACAAATCTTCAATGTTCCTTTTGAACTGAGATACAAAGCTGGAACCACTAAGCCATGGGTTGCTGGCTAATATGAGCTAAGCTGACAAAAAGTGATGACTACAGGATCGCTTCATAATCCCAGAAGTAAAGATTATCCTTGTCAGAAATGATGAGCTTGGCAGTAAGAATGAAGGGGCAGGGAAGGGTTGACTAGTACATTTGACTGTATCGAGCTTTAATAGTCATGAAGGTCTGCAAAGATCTAGGTTGCATAGCAGGACTAAAATCCGACAAACTAGCTTTCAGAAGGTGTGAATATGAAATTGCATCCGTCTGTGCAAAAGACAACAAATGTAGGTAATGTGGGAGGGGGTAGTTCCATGGGTTGAAAAGAAAAGTGATGAGCACCTCATGATAGAAAGCGCACCATCTGTTATTTTGACAGCATATTGATGGTTTCCATTTTCATTTTGGCAGGAGGCTCATGCTAATAATCCATCTAAGGCTATTAGAATATTCAATAATATGTCCAGACGTCCTTCTATCACTCTGGTAAACAACATCAGGCATGTCACATTTGGCTTTTTCTATCGTAACAGGTCAGAAGATAATGTGACATGTTACTTTATTGCTGAGTTGTGAAAAACGGAAAAGTTAAACATTATACAAACACCAACACAGCATTAACTTGTACTTTTGGTGGAATCATCCCTTACATGTCAGTGTTTAAAGAATATCTCCTATGCAGTTGCTCGGAGCACAGTCACCCATTAAAAGACAAACTGAACATGAAATACTCACAATACATTTCAACAATGGCTAAAAAAAAGACTATTTAGATAATCCAGATTCAAGGGAATTGTGATGTATAAAGTATTACAGGGACATTTTCCATCCTGTTTCAGCTGCAATAGCAACATATAGTCAGACATTTAAAAAGTAAGCAAACACCAATTCTATTCATAACTTGAATTTTCCCTCGCACACAAGAAAAAGCATAGAACCTCCCCTGAAAAAAAGCAGTTGTCTGATGTGATTTGTTACGGCTGGTGGAAACAGGGTAGGAGATGCAGGAGAATGGCCCTAATGCAGATAACTAAGGTAGACTGATAGAGTTAAATGATAAATGGACTCATTTCTACATAGCACTTTTCTAGTCTAGTGACCACTCAAAGCACTTTAGTGATTCAACAAACAAAATGGTGGTACACAGGGTTATAGGGACAGTGAGGCAGGCGAGGGTCAAAACAAGAAAAAGCGTTGCAGGCAAACTGGACTGAAAGTCTGACAAGGAGCAAGCAAGAACCAAATGTCCAATAAAAAGGCTTAGTTTTTAGTTTTTTACATTAAAAAGATTCCCTCGTCAGTCCCACAAGGGGGAATTTGGAATGCATTCGAACTGCATTCTAACCCATCCTATTGTATAGGAGCAGTGAGCTGCCACCATATGGTGCTCGGGGAGCAGTTAAGGGTTCAGTGAAAAGGACTCAAGCTCAAGGGCACCTCAACATGCTTTCTTGCAGGACCGGGATCGAACCTCCAACCTACTGATTTCCAGACAGCCACTCAACCCACTGAGCTATGCCACCACTAGAACACGCCGGTAACAGGTCTCTGATAAATAGATGAACAGAAAAGAGGGTATAGAGCACGACATGAAGCAAGTGTATGGACAATCTGGAAAAGAAAATTGGTAGTGGACTGGTGTAGGTAGTAGGTGGCTGGTTGAGGAATATGTGGCAGGTCAGGAGTGGGCCACAGAGTTTGCATGTGCAAACTGTCTGTGTGGGTGTCCTATGGGTACTTCAATATCCACCCACCATAAAAAAAAACCCTGCATGTTAGAGTTAACACTCCTGCCTGTGCCCCAGAACAAAACAACAGGAAACAACTGGAATTGGTCTCTGGGCATTGCAGCTGCTCACTGCCCGTATGCAATAGGATGGATTAAATGCAGAGAACACATTTTGTTGCATGTCTGCACGATAAAAGATTATATGCTAGCTTAGCTTCTTCTAATGATATACTAGGGTAGCTCAGTCGTAGAGAATGTGCCTTGGGAAATGATGAGCTAGAGGTTGTGGGTTTGATCCCATTGTGGAGCATCAGAAAGGGCATCCAGCCTTGAGCTGTCATGGTCCAAGTCCGTGTCCATCCCTACATTGTGGGGTCTAACCATGATACAATAAAGAACCTCTCTCTTCTAATAAAGTCGAACACTTTGATTGGAAACACAGCTGATCTTCTGCAAAAATGGCAGATAAAACCATTTGCAGACACTGGAAGACTGACCCCCGAGCAGCAGAGATTTGCCTGAGAATAAGTAGCAAACATTCGACTGTGGAGACACCCTTCGTAATGCTTAAAGGAAGACGGACTGTCTGTTAAGAAGAAATGACAGCAAAGTGGGAACGACAAAGAAAAGGGTGCTGATGTGCTGTGTGTTGCATAACCTATGCGAGGAGAATTGTGATCATTTTTGCGAACACCTCCCCGACATGGATGTGAACATGCAGCCCCTTCTACATGCAATCCAGAGCACAGACAGTGAGGAGCTGATATCTGAGCAACAAAACTTGAATACTTCAATACTGAAAACCTGAGTGATGCAGAAAAGAAAATTAAAATTTTGCAGATATTGGATTTTTAGCTCGTTCACTTTCTTTGTTCATTGAATTCAGTTCGACTTACTTTCCTCGTATTTTCAATTTAGTATTTTCAAGAGCTACATTTGCATGTTTATGGAAGTTGCACGTTTCAAGAGGTTGTGCAGAATATTCAGCTCATTCATTTTTATTGTGCTCAATTAAATACACTGAACAACTCGCATGTTTATTACATTTGTTCAAATTTCCTAATATAGAACACCTAAACTACCGTCAACACTCCCAAACACAAGAGCAAAAGAGCACACACACAAACATACGTATGCACGCACACACGCACATGAGCGGCTGTGCAGGGCATATTTCTCAGTTACACTCTCTCACACACTATCAAACTCTCTCACGCACAATCAAACCCTCTCTCAAGCACCATCAAATCTCTCTCATGCACTATTAAACCTCTCGAATGCACTATCAAACCCTCTCTCGTCCATTATCAAACTCTCACCTGCACGATCGAACCCTCTCTCACACACCATCACTGACCGCTGACCTTAGTTAGCGACTATCAGTCTCCTAGCATCATTCTCATCCTGTTTAAAAACTGGTAAGGCCATTTACTATCAAAACAGAATCTGTGAGAACACACATGCTCAGAAAATGTTGCTTTTAACAACGTCCTCGGCCTGCCTCCTCTGTCACCCTCCGCTCTGCTCATTGCAGACATGTTCACCTCATTTTTAAATGATAAGGTCTCTACCATCAGTAACCCGATCTCTGAGCCTGATCATCCAAGTCTACAGCTGCCAGGGAACAGGGCCGTACTCTCCCCACTCTTCCCCCTGACCGAGGAGGAAGTCTCCCAGATTCTGCTGAACTCTCAACCCACTACCTGACCACTGGACCTAAAACTATCTAACTTTCTACAGACCTTATCCCCTACACATCAACTAAGGTCACCCCAGTATTTGGGGACTGCAGTGCCTCATCGGCAGCGCCCACACCTTCAAATCGAGCATAGTGGGTTCATACCCTGCCACACCGCATCAGGCATAATCCCCCATGCTTTGTAAATGTGAGGCGTTTGTTGTAAAGTGCTTTGATTGGTCACTTGACTAGAAAAGCACAATGTAAGAACAAGTTGATTTACTATGTACTACTGCTACTCCTGTTAGAGGTCACCACAGTGGATCATCTATCTCTAGCTCTTCCAGTCCTCTGCATCTTCCTTTGTTGGCCACCTGCATGTCCTCACTCACCACATCCTCCACCCATAATGGATAGTAATAATGGATTCCCTTATCAGTCCCACAAGGGGAAATTTGGATTTCTCTGCATTTTAACAGATCTTATTATATAGGCGCAGTGAGCTGCCACCGTGTGGTCCTCGGGGAGCAGTTAGGAGTTCCGAATCTTGCTCAAGGACACCTCGACATACTTTCTGTAGAACTGGGGATCAAACCTGTAACATTCCGATAGCCAGATGTCCGCTCTAGCCACTGAGCTATGCCTCCCCTAGTACTGCTAGTACCATCTTTGAGCTTCCTCTTTTCTTGTTGCCTGGTAGCTCCATATTTAGCATCCTTTGGCCAATATACCCAGCATCCCTCCTCTGAACATGTCCAAACCATCTAAATCATTCCTATTGCTTTGCTCTTGCTGCCTGCAAACTGTCCAACCTAAGATGTCCCTCCAATATACTGGTCCTTAATCTTGTCCTTCTTCGCCATACCCAATAAAAATCCCAACATTTTCAACTCTGCCACCTCCAGCTCCACCTCCTATCTTTTATCAGTGCTACTGTCTCCCCACCACACAACCTAGCTGGTCTCACCACCATCTATTAAACCTTCCCTTTCACTCTTGCAGGCACCCTTCTGTCAAACATCACCCCTGACACTCTTCTCCACCCACTCCATCCTGCCTGAGTGCAGGCAGGATTCTCCCGCCTCTTCCGCACTTCACCCCTCATTCCCCTGTTACTTTGAATAAATGACCCCCAATATTTAAAGTCATCCACCGTCCTCATTTGTACTCCTTTCATCCTCACCATTTCTCTGTCTCTCCTTTCATTCACACATATGTATTATGTCTTGCTCCTTCTGACTTTCATTCCTCTTCTCTCCAGTGCATACCACCACCTCCCCAGACTCAACTCAAACTGTTCTCTATTCTCACTACAGATCACAATGTCATGCGTGAGCATCATAGTCCACAGAGACTCCTGCCTGATCTTATCCATCAATCTGTCCATCATCATTGCAAACAAGAAAGGGCTCAGAGCTGATCCTTGATGTAGCTCCACCTCCACCTTGAACCCATCTGTCATTCTACCACACACCTCTCACTGCCACACTGCCCTCGTACACATCCTGCACCACTCTTACATACTTCTCTTCCACTCCTGACTTTCTCATAAAGCACCACACCTCCTCTCTCAGTACCCGTCATACGCTTTCTTTAAATCCATAGACACCATTTAGCTCCTTCTGACTTTCTCCAGATTCCTCCATCAACATTCTCAAAGCAAACATCACATCTGTGGTGCTGTGTCATGGCATGAAGCCATACTACTGCTCACTAATCCTCACCTCTCCTCTTAGCCAAGCCTCCACTACTCTCTCCCATGTCTCCATTCTGTGGCTGATCCACTTCAAACCTCTGTAGTTGATGTTTAATTGTTCTGTGGAAGCTTGATTAAAAAGCCCCATGTCAAATGAACAACGAGATGCTATATCTGACAAAATGGTTTTTTCATCAAGCTTCCAGAGAACACTTAAATATCAACTTTCAGAACAAGAACATGAGAGAGGCCCATTTTACAACTCACGATGAGTCCCCACATTGTGGGGTTGGACAGGGACTTAGGTGGAGATTGGGGGATTAAAGTTGGATACCCTTCCTGACATCTCACGGTGGACTCCAACCCAATGCTTCCGGCTTATCAGTTCCCAAAGTAATGCACTGTAACCACCGAGTTATCCCGGCCCTGGTGTTTTCAGAACAAGAACATATTTCCTTATTAATAGAAGTAAGTTCCACATTTTACTCCAAAATACATCACTATTTACATCGTCGGAGAGCGGGAGATAAAAACTGCCAGCCAGCTGCTTACTCTACACTCTAAAGGATTGACTGCATGACACAGTTTCATTTTTGTGTCGTTGCAGCGAGATTAAATATGTCTCACAGGAATGAAAAACCACAGAATAGAAAGAATAAGATAAATGTGAGACTTACTGCTAATATCTTGTGTAGTAGGATATTATTATAATCGGTGATTTGGGCCTGAATACAGCACGGCATAACTGGATCCTGGACTTTCTGACAGACTGCCTCCAGGTGGTGAGTAGATATCCGCACCTCTTTTCAACTGACTCTCATTATAGGGATGCCACAGGGCTATGTCCTCAGCCCTCTGTTGTATAATCTCTATTATGTATACTCTCTATTATGACTATGTGGCAACAAAGAGGCAAAATAAGAAAGAGACTTGCATCCGGAAGAACTTCCGACATAAAACCTTTCCTAATTCAAATACAAAAATCCTAAATCCGATTTCCATACCAGATCATTTAGGGCCAGGGTTACCAATGATCACCACTGGTCCTGTTGGCCAGCAGGCTGTCAGTAGAAGCTATACAAGTGTTAAGCAAAGGAGAGGATGGAAAGGGATGTCAAGAGGCAGTGGGAGAAGAGGAAGGGTAGTAGGGTGGAAGAGAGAGATGGAACTTTGGATGTGAGCACTATGACTGTTAAAGGCAGAGAGGCTGCTGATACGATGGAAAGAAGGAAGGTAGATATATTGTGCAAGAGACCAGATGGAGGGAGTGAGGCCAGAAGCATCATGGGTGGATTCAAACTCTGTAAACGTGGTGTGGATGGGAGGAGAAATTGATTGGGGGTAATTATGAAGTCAAGAGTTTGTTAAAGGTGAAGAGGTTGTGCAACAGAATGATGAGAATGAAGCTGAACAATCAAAAGTGTGATGATGAATGTTATGAGTCCATATGCCCATCAAGTTGGGTGTAAGATGGAAGAGAATTTTTTTTAGAGTGAGTTGGATGAAGAGGTGGAGTGTTCCCAAGGAGAAGAGAGTGGTTAATGGGGCAGACTTCAATGGGCATGTTGGGGAAGGGAGCAGAAGAAATGAAAAGGTGATGGGCAGGTATGGTGTCAAGGAATGTGGAGGGACAAGTTGCAGTGGATTTTGCAAAAAGAATGAAAATGGCTGTGGCAAATACGAGAGAGAGGAACACAGGGTGACATGTAAGACTGAAAGAAAGTGCACACACGTGGACTATATGTTATGCAGGAAACACAATCTGAAAGGGATTAGAGACTATAGGGTTGTGAAAAGGATTTAGGAGATCCAGAAGAGGAAGAGAAGAGACAGAGCAAGGGATCAAATGGTGAAAGTTGAAGAAAGAAAATCGTTATGTGGAGTTCAGGGAGGAGTTAAGACAGGGACTGGGAGGTAGTGAAGAGTTGGCAGATGGCTGACCCCTCCCTTCGGTAAGCACGTCCCCGTGCTTCAGCTTAGCAACTTGGAGGCTCTTAGAACTACACTCGGGTCCGCCTCGCACACACAGGATGCTTCCGAGCGGTTCACCATCCCTTCTGACACCAATGTAACAAATCCAGGGGGATACACAGCCAGGAACCGAACCCAGGACATTCGCATCATAGGCAAGCACACTAACCAGTCAATTAAAGAGTCCCACTTGATAAGCCAAGGGCTAGTGAGCTGCCATGAACATTACACGTCTTTAAAGAACCATTACGCTTGTATTTTGGGTGATTTTATCAGTTTTGACGGTTTTTGATTTAAAGTCATATGTGATAACCCAATTCACAGTGTAAACACTTATAAACCGCCTAATTCATCCACTGGTTTACTCAATGAATTCTCAGAACTGCTATCCTCTCTTGTTCTCAAATTTGACAGGGCCATTATAGTTGGTGATGTTAATACTCATATTGATAATCTTTTAAATTTGTTTGTCAGATTGTTTAAATGTTTTTTAATCGTTTTTTTAATAGTTACCTTATATACCAAGTTACTCACCCCACACATCCCACACATAACGAGGGGCATATTCTTGATTTAGTGCTCACCCTAAATAACTGTCTTAATTCAGCCCTCTTCAATTACCTAGTATTATGAGGATTTCTTGTAACATCAGCTTGATGATTTGTTTAGAGCTTTTTATTATATAGCATACGTTTTAGATAGCATGGCTGCTAGTATGGGCTAGATAGTATGTTATTATGTAGAGCAAGCATTAGGTATTATGTCCTGGTTGTATCTAGTTATTACATAAAATTAGTTTTAGGAAATATGTGCCATTTCATTTTGCTAAAGGACAACCAATGTAATCAGCCTGGTAGCTAAACTTGACATATTGACATTTGATTCTAATGTTCCTTAATATGCACTGCCCCCTATTTAGATAACAGATACAAATACAAAATAACTGACTTGGAGGGTAGAAGCCATAGAAACAATCTTACGAGGGGAAATATGAAAATCTTTGCATTTCACGCATTCTATTGTAGCGGAGCAGTGAGCAGCCACCATGAGGCACTCAGGGAGCAGTTAGAGAGTCAAGGACACCTTGACATGCTGTCTGTAGAACTGGATATTGAAATTCCGAAAACCAGACGGTCAGTCTACCCACTGAGCTATGCTGCTTCCACTGGTTCTAGACGTGGGAGCTGGTGGTGCGGAGCATGAAAACTAAGGGGTAAAGTTAAATACAAAGACAATCTGATCCACATATTTGAAGACTACTGTTCTGAAATATTGGATGAACACCATGTAGTCATGAAGGAATTGTACAACTTTGGCTTCAAAGCTGCCAACCTTTTGTTGTGACCAAGAAAGGGGAAACAAAATGGCTGTCCTTTATAGAGGAAGCTCAGGAATTCACTGTTGCTCAGTGTCAACTTGGGCCAGATTCGGTGGAAGATGAACTCTGGCTGGAGCTAATCCATAGCTTGAAAAAAGATTTGGCTTGAAAAATATGTGAAAATCTACTGGTACTCTTTACAGGGAAGCAATTATTAGCAGTCGGCTAACCAGAACTCCCTCTCTCAAGAGAGAGATACATTACTACATGCCACAATTAGTCCCCACATTACGGGGGTGGACAAAGACTTAAATAGAGAGAGCATGGGGGGACAAAAATCTAAAGGACCAACTTAAATATGGATGAATGAGCAGGAAAGTGATAATACCATTCTAACCATTACTGAAATTACTGTTACTTGGTGTTTTGTTTGCAGCCTTTACATATGCTTAATTGTTCTCATCAATATGCTACGAAGCAGTAGGAAATTACCCATTTTATTACCCATTAGCTAAATAGAACTCGAAATGGTTAAATGAACAGGTTTACCTCTATGTGGATCTATTGAATAATAAGCTACATTCTGAAACACTGCAAGGCACTGGGATGCCCAGCATCCCTGGCTGTAGGAACATCACAGCCAAGAGGGGACACAAACAAAGCCGATAGATAGATACACAGGAAAAGAAAAGGAGAGAAAAAGACCATTTCATTCGCTCTTTGGAGCAAACATATGTCTGGATTTATGAAGAGAGTTAAATCAAGGAGGTTAATTGAAAATTGAGATTAACAAAGTATGTGAAAAAAGAGGGAAAGATTGTGGCTGGCAGCAAAAGGATGCCCAACACCAGTCACCACTGAATCTCCTTTAGACTGTGCACACTGCTGATAAAAAAAAAATCACTAATTGTCTTGCAATTTTTTCCCACTTGATTTCAGTCCAATTAGACATTAAAAAATAGCAAGAAACTATTTTCCTCTCTGTCATTACTATGCATATAATGTACCTCAATTTAAAAAAAAATATTCTAATTGGGATTTTTTGTACACAAACTTTCTTTTCATCAGACTCATGTTGAACAATATGGACATTGTGTTCCAAATAGTTCCCTGTGTTTTCCTACACTGTCATACAATGATTATCTGTGAATCTCTACTAGGGAGATATGCCAAGTTCAACACACTTCATACAAGAAATTAACTTGATCTAATTTGGTGACTTATAAGTTGCTGGTGAATAAATTAGGTGTATGCTGTAGTGAAGGAGCCACAGTGGTCACAAATTCTACTGAAAGCAGAAGCTATGTTTTCTGATTATGAAAAAATCTGTCCATGTGAATCTAAATGTCAAAGCACTCAAGAGTGAATGACAGGTCCCCTTCCCAAGTGACCTGCGGGCCAATGAAAGAGTATATTCCATATAAAATTTCCATATTGATATTCATTTGCATTGTTTATCAAATGGACCCAATATAACCCTATCTCAAGAATGCCTGACTTTTTACTTTGTCAGTTTGCCTGTGTATTTGGACCTGCAGCCGGAGAAGCTGAAACACTGAGATGGGGTGACCGACTGTTGGCTATTTGGTGGAGGAGAGCCCTTTTTTCATTTTTCTGGATTTGGCCAAAGCTGCAAAAGTTGTTGGATATAGCATTGTGATCCATGACACTTTCATTTTTTTCCCCCACTAGTGAGCCCAGCAAAAAGATAACGGTTTCAAACATGCCAACGTGTATTAAAAATAAAGTGTTGGCCATAGAGCTGTTGCGTTTCAGGCAACTGGTGTCTCGTATTAGAATAGTCCTGCTGGGGTGTGAGAGGTCACAGCTAAAACACATTATGTGTTCCAGAAGACAGGTTTTTATGATTCCTAAAGACAGCACGGGTGGTTTGAAGTTGTCTTTCTGCTTCAAAATTGACATCACAAAAGAGGTGAATCTGTTCAGCTGGATCAGAAATTCATTTCAGAAACGTTTCGTCACTCACCAGGTGACTTCTTCAGTCTGAGCTGAAGGCAGTAGACATTCATGTGAAATATTCTTAACTAGGATGGTTAAAGCCAAAATAATGATTGATTTTAATTATTACATTGAAATGAAGGATGTTGATCCGTTAGGCATTATCTGGGCTCATCAAGATATATTGTACTTTGAGAAAAACAACCAGCCCCCTTTTTTTCTGCAGAGTGGATGTGATTTATTAGGTTTTTTTGAGTAATCATTTGTTGCTATCCTGAAGGTGGTTGTATTTTTATGTAAGTGGCTTGTTAAATGTTCGATGACCACATGACCAAGGCTGGTTGGAGTTTGTTTTCAGTACAGCATGTTAAATTCTGTAGCACACTACATCCATGGACAGCAGTAAGCACTCCACTGAAACAATAGCCACTCAACATTGTAAGAAAAAAAACACATCGCACAAAAACAATTAGGTGAATGATGCCAGTGGTTTGAGAGGAGAGGACTATAGGGAGGAATTAAGAGTCCTGATGGCTAGGGGAAAAAACGGTGAGGTGTTTAGTCTTAGTGTAAAGGGAACATGAACTCCTCTCAGAGGGGATGAGGTAGATGAGGTGATGAGCAGGATTTGAGGGGTTGGATATGACCTTTACTTGTTTAAAATCCAGGTGAATATGTTGTTTCAACGGTGGAGAGTATTGTACAAGTAAAACAGAAACAATAACGGAGCAGCGTTTAGCCGAAATTTCGTGTAATCAGTGACCAATTTGGAAAAATCAAATCGGCAAAATCTAAACCGCTTTCTGCACCAAGCCTAAAAATTCATTTTTCAAAAATGTAAAAAAATTGAATGAGTTCATGTGGATACAGCATTTATTGAAAATGTATTACCGACTGTACTATCGAACATGACACTAGCTCTATCCTGGGATGTCCCCTGAACGCTGTCCCCTGGAGGTAGTGAGAGAAAGGAAGATGATGTCATCCATGACAGAAAATGGATCTCAACCCATGCAGGAGTCCTTTGATGCACTGGAGAGCTATTTCAGGTTGCTCTGTTCAAAGTGTTTGAAGGAGCATTTTTGTAGGTCTTTCCTTCTTGCAGCAGTCAAACTCTATAACAAGCACTACTCCCTCAATAGACCAATATCACAAGACAAACAACTGGATTCCATACCAATCAGTTAACTGCTGAGTCTGTTTTTCCAGTTTATACTGTTTATGATCTTCTTATGTTGTAATTTCCCCCCTGTTTATATTGCTCCTTTATTTTGTATGCCTGTTTAGATTATGCCTCACTGGTTTTGCTTTCCACTTTGCTGCTGTAACCCTGCAAATTTCCCCCTGGGTCTAATAATGAATATCTTATTTTATCTTATCCATCTTAGTCCTGATCGATATTTTTAATTACATCTCTCTAGTAAACTGTGAAAGATGCTTCTAGCCTGTGCACTGCAAATTGGAATTGTTTAATAGTACATCTAATAAAGTGTGGCCAGGTTTGAGAAAGTTCTATTTATATCATTGGAATAAAGAATGCCAAAACTTGACCTGTCAAAAGCAAAACACTCTGCTCCCCAAATTAACTTTTATATATGGAGCAGTATTTGGCTTTCAGATCAGAGCCACAAACATCATCACTACAGCAAACTGCCAATACGTTTACTCTTTGGATAAGATTTTATTTTCTATTTTAGATCCCTTATCAGCTCCACACGGGGAAATTTACAATTCTTTGCATTTAACCCATCCCATTGCATAGGAGCAGTGAGCAGCTACCATCTGGTGCCTGGGAAGCAGTTAGAGGTTCTGAGGACACCTCAATATACTTCCTGCAGCATCGGGATTGAACCTGCAACCTTCTGATCACCAGACAACCACACTACCTGCTGAGCTATGCTGCCCCTGATCTGATCTGAGGTGTAGAGACACTTGAGACTTCTTCAGAGCCGGTAACTTGACTGCAATCTTTTTTTTTTTTTTTTTTGAAAAAAATGTGTCGATGGCACCGTCTTCTTTTTCATGTGCTCCGCGGTCCAAAATGTCACCTCACAAGATTACTTGTCAGAATTTGAATTACACTGATGGAAATGTTGGCCACATTCTGACTGGAGCTAGAAAATGTGTTTTATGATTCTATGGAAAAGGATCTCCCACTGAGCAGTGGATTGGGGAACATAACATGTTATGCACATTAAGCATGTCTCTGAAATATATTTAAAGGGACATTTTTGATGGAAAAATAGTTGGATATTATTCATACCATTTATTTAACATATCAGCTTCAGTTATTAACCTAGGCACTGGGGATGCACAACCCAGTACATTCTTAGTGCTAGTCCCACACTCGAATAAATTGAAAGGGTTGCATCAGGAAGGGTATCCACTTTGAAACCTATGTTGAATTCATTATACATCCATCTTCAACTGCTTATCCTAAGTCGGGTCGCCGGGTAACTGGAGCCTATCTCTGTGCTCATTGGGCGAAAGGCTGGGACACCCCTGTATAGGTCACCATTCTATCATAGGGCAGAGCAGTTAGGAGAAGAGAAGAGAAGAGCCAGCATCCATACTGTTGGTCAGCAGAGTGTCAGTGGAAACTATGGCTGTTCAAAACTAACTACTGTTGGGCAAATGAGAAGTAGGGGGAAGCATGTCCAGAAGCACTGGGAGAGGAGGAAGGGTAAATAGTAAATTGACTTATCATTACTTAGCGCTTTTCTGGTCTGACAGCCACTCGTAGTAGTTCACATTGTATACCTCAGATATATCCCCCCACAAGGATGTGGGATTAAGGCCCTCTCTTGATGCTCCACTGTGACATCAAACCTGCTACACCAAACTTGGAGGCTTGTGCTGTACCACTGAACCACTGTGACCCCAAAGGCCAGGAGAGTGGAGGTGGGGCTTTGAGACACACTGACTCAGCAGTAGACTACATGCCTGACAGTCAGGTGTCAAGTGCTATGAGTGGTCACTAGACCAGATAACTGTAGTATAAGAATAAGTCCATTTACCATTTTACCATAACTTTGCATGTTGGCGTTATGACTGGTAAAGGGTGTAGCAAGGACTCCCTGTCTCTCTCCCTCTCTCTCTCCTCTCCCTTAGGAATTTCACTGGAGATAAATAGGGGGAAGTCTTTTCATATACTAGCTGAGTCTGCAAAGCGGCCTTTGACCAAATTCTCATAAAGGTGCCAGGTTGACATCAAACGGACCACGGGACCTCCCAAAGGAATCATGTTTTGGATGTAATCAACAGATTTATAGAAGAACACGAGGACCCTTAAAAATCTTTCCAGGTTATCTTCACCATGGATCACAAGAAGAGTTTATCCAATTGCCAAACAAAACAAGAACCCCATTCACAGAACAGGAGTAAAGTTATAATCTTGTCACTGCTGAAGATGGGAGTTGTGTATTTGCGGTTGAATACATGTTCTCTAAATCAGGACAATGACTTGAGTGAATGATTTCAGGTTTTATCATCTTAGATCTTTTGGTAGATGTTGGTAATCTTACTCAAGGTCAGGAACTCAAAATGCCCTTTAAGAGCTTTTTAGGGAAAGTTCATCAAAAATCAAAGTACATCTTCTGTCACTGACCTGTAGCACTATTTATCCATCTAGATCATTTTGGTGTAAGTTTCTGAGTTTTGAGCTATCAGCCATAGAAATGTCTGTCTTCTCTCAAATGCAATGGAACTGGGGGGGCATTTGCCTTGTGTTGCCTCATAAGCAAAAAAAACAAAACTAAAAAAAACTAAAAACATTGAAAACTTAGCTACAATCTCTCTTTCACGACATCATGACCTGGTTACTCTAGTGTTCAGAAGGTCACAGGTACAATCCCAGGTTCCTGCAGACAGCGTGTTGAAGTGTCTTTGAGCAAAACACTACGGCCCGGGCCCTGGCAGCTGCCTACAGCTCATATACAATTAACTGCAGGGGACACATTTCATTGTTAGAATACAATGACCAATTAAAAGGCTTTCCTTTACTTTCACCTTGGAATGAAACTCAGAATACACTGCAACAAACTTGTGCACAGGCTGTCACTTTCATAGAGAAAAGAGGATTGGTGAGGGCAAGGACACACGCACCCGGCTCAGAGGCAGACTGAACCATCTTAGCAGAAGATAACCATTACAGAAATTAGAATGCAGCTAATACGAATTAAATTGCAATAAACGTACACACTTAAAGAGCAAAGATAATGACACAAACAATGGCTCAGAAACATGCACGAAAAGAGGATGCATTTACTACCCTGTTACACCACATTACATTCCTCTCACACACCCTCTTGAGCAGAGGTCAGCAACCTTTTGGATGTTCTGTGCCACTTTATTAAGTTTAAAAAAAAATCAGACTTGATTGCCAGTTCATATTCATGAGTTTTTATCTATTCATTTATTTACGGCTATTTCTTGTCTTCCTTCTAGATGGATTCCTCATGGCTAACGATCTACCCTCAACACACACACACACACACACACACGCACACACACACACGCACGCACGCACGCTATTTGTGCAAATGTATGAAAATTATTAGGGCACAAAAGAAAATTAATTCAATCTTGTTTGTCCCGATATCTGGTCACCACTGCTGGCTGTGGATCATTTACATCTACACTCTCGTCAAGAGCTAGACTGAATACCAATGAATCGCTCCTTCAAACCATTTGCAACAGCCTTACATTTTCAGCCATGTCTATAATGTGCCTCGCTACAGATCTCGCAGAAGAGGGTTCTCTGATCCCGTTAATGATCACATATTTGCTTGGTAATCCATCGTGTAGGACCTGCAAACTGCTGATGAAAGCATCCTTTACATGTTCTCCATTGGAGAATAGCTTCCTGTGTTTAGCAATGCATTGTGGAAATTTACAGCTGCCATTTGTGGCTTGATCTGTGGTGGTCTATGGGTTGTAGACACGCTTTGCTTCCCGTAGTCGGCCATTGCCCTCTTGATTGCGTTTTATCAGCTTTAGGTTTTCTTGTCCCTTATTGAAAACTTACATGTCCCTGCCTGTAACAGGCAGGTGAATGCGCAGGTCCCAATCGGTGTCCCAATCGGCCTAGTCCTCACTGCTGCAACCCCCTTGGCTGCGAATCCAATATGCCGCCCCATCCCAATCCCCCCCCTTCCACAACAACCAACCCCACAGTCACACACCCCTCTGCTCATCTCGTCATCCAAATCCTCCCAGCCCCACCCAGATCCATACCCTCCAACACACAACCCTCCTGCACCAACCTGTCCCTTTCAACCCTCCAGGTGAGGAACTGGCTCAGGAAGATCAAGGCAGGGAAGGCTGTGGGTTCAGATAACATCAGCTCCAGGCTGCTGAAGTCCTAACCAGACGAGCTATGTGGGCCTGTGGAATACATGTTCAACCTGAGCCTAAAGCTGGGGAGAGTGCCACGGCTATAGAAACCATTCTGAGTGGTACTAGTGGCCAAGATTCCGCATCTCAAGGACCTCAACAGCTACAGGCCGGTGACATTAACATCCCCCCTGATGAAGACTGGAGAAGCTGGTCCTTGGTCATCTCTGCCCTCTAGTGAGCTCAATGATAGACCCACTTCAGTTTGCCTATCAACCTGGCATTGGAATGGATGATGCAGTCATCTTCCTCCAACACACAGTGCTGTCTCACCTGGAGAAGCCTGGGAGCACTGTGAGAATCATGTTCTTTTGATTTCTCCAGTGCTTTCAACACCATACAGCCTGTGCTTCAGAGGAAAAAGCTGGAGCATACAGGGTTGGACCATCCCCTCAACATGGATTTTAGACTACCTCACCAACCACCCACAGTATGTGAGAACACGGGACTGTGTCTGAGAAGGTTGTCTGCAGTCTGGGGGCCCCAGAGGAAACGGTCCTGGCTCTGTTCCTTTTCATTCTCTGCGCTACAGATTTCTCACATAAATCACCCATCTGTCACAGAAGTTCTCTGACTGCAATCGTCAACTTCATCACAGATGGCAATGACAGGCAGTACAGAGAACTATTTCAGCACTTTGTGGATTGGTGTAAGTGGAACTGCCCCCAGATCAATGCAGGTAAAACCAAAGAGATGGTGGCGGATTTTTGCAGGTGGACACACTCGCCTCCAAAACCGGTGAATGTCCCAGGGATAGACATGGAGATAGTGACATCTTACAAGTACCTGGGTGTTCACCTGAACAATAAAATGGAACAGACTTATCACTCAAAAGCCCTTTATAAGAGGGCCCAGATTAGACTGTATCTCCTGAGGAGGTCTTTTGGAGGTCAGAGGTCCCTCCTCAAGACATTTTATGACACGGGGATGGCACCGGTCATCTTTTATAAAGTGATCTGCTGAGGCAGCAGCAACTCAGCTGCAGATAGGAAGAGACTTGATTAACTGATCAAGAGAGCTAGCTCTTTCCTGGGATGCCCCCACAACACTGGAGGTAGTGGGAGAAAGGAGGATGATGGCTACTCTGTCATCCATGCTACACAATGGATCCCACCCCATGCAAGAACCTTTGTGGAAAAGGAAAGCTCCTTCAGTGACTAGTTACTGCATCCAAAGTGTGTGAAGGAGCTTTATCCCAGGTCTTTTCTTCTTGTAGCTGTCAGACTTTATAGTCAGCACCGCTCCCCCAATAGACCACATGCACACCAAAACTGATAGCTTGACTTCATACCATGCAATTTTTCAATACTTCGTTTCAGTGTGCAGCAACATGAGAGATATAAATGCAATATCAATTAACTTTGCAAAAAGAATAATTTCCTATGCAATTTTAACTGCAAAGTCTTTCTTTTTAAAATATGTGTCTCTGTTCTACTCTCCACTTTAGCTTCTTAAAACACTGGAAATTTCCCCCTTGCGGAACTAGAAAAGGAATATCTTATTTTATCTCATCCTCCACATACATTTTGCAATCATTCAAACCACTGTGAGCAAAAGAAAACTCAATGTTACAAACGGTGCAACATGCAACAGTATAATAAAAAAATATATATTAGTATTATGGTTATTATTGTTGTTGCTGTTATCATTATTTCTTCTTTATCAGCCTCACAAAGGGATATTTGTAATTCTCTGCATTTAACCCATCCTATTGTATAGGAGTGAGCAGCCATCATATGGTGCACGGGGAGCAGTTAGGGGTTCAATGTCTTGCTCAAGGACTGCTCGACATGCTTTCTGCAGGACCGGGTATCGAACCACAATTCTCTGATCACTAGAGACAGCCCTATCTACCGAGCTATGCTATGCTATTAGGCTGGGGTGTTTTCAAAGATGTTGCTTTGTTTCAATTTTTTCCTTTGGATCTCCTATCGTGCAGATGAGCTGTTGTCAGAAACTTTTGATAGAATGAATGCAAGAGGTGCTTCATGTAAAGCTCATCCTCACTTTGGGGCCTGGGTGGCTCAGTAGTAGAGTGCGTACCTCAAAGTCAGGCATTGCAGATTTGATCCCATCGCAAGACATCAGGAAAAGCCATCTGGCCTTATTCCCTCATGCTTGGGTAAATGTGAGGCATATACAGTAAAGAGTTTTGAATGGTCACTGGACTAGAAAAGTGCTTAAAAAATGAGCCCAATTACCATTTACACTGTTCCCACATATCACTGATACCTAGTGTGCACTGCACTCTACATGCACATCATTGTCAAGCATATCAAGATGAGTTGATGTCCAAAAAGTGTCCCATTGACCCACTTGCATCTGTATGCGCTCAAGAGTGCAATTACAAAACCCCGGACCAGTTCCCGCAGATGTGAGAGATTTGCCTTCCCTTGCAGGTGTCAAGGAGCAGATGTTAATTTGGAGGACACTCATGGAATTTATGGGATCCATGTCAAATCTGTTTAAGAACAAATCTGTTTTTTCACATTTTCATGACATAAAATGAATCAAGGCGAATGATTGCTCTGCTGATTAACTTTCATTTATAAAACCATGGTAAGACAATACGATTCAGCCACGGGAAATGTTCTACTGTAGCCTCTGAGATGATTTCCTCCTGAGACCGTGATTGATCCCACTCTTGGAATTGCCTTTCTATAGCAGAGTTTTAAAATTGAGGACTATGCACATCCATGCGGCGGAGAGATGAATGAGGTAAATTATTTTGGTTTATCCAATGTTCCCCCAGCTCTCCTGTGCTGAGATCCACAGTGAATGATTTGCTGGCTTGCAAAATATGACCCCCGTTCCATTTACTTTCATGACTAAACACTTGAATACATAATTATTTTGGTTTTGACACTATTACCTATTGCTGCCCAATCTTATGCAAGCATAATTAGTTCCGCATGCACACAGTTGACGCTGAGTAGGCAGTGATAGACAGCAGCATTGATCGAGCAAGTTAAAGTATGAATGAAAGGAGCGAGCGGCATTAGCAGGAACAAACATTTTTCTAAGGCTTTTAATCAACACAGCTGTGAGAGGTTCTTCGTCATACTTATAACTGTTGACAATAAAATGTAGGATGATGGCTCCAGTAGTTTGAGAGATTCACCAAAGACCACCCCCGTAACACGCACGCATGCACACACACACACACACACACACACACACACACACACACACACCATCCCCAACAAGCTACCACCTAGCAGAGTTATCAAT
>OMLC01081481.1:0-20451 GCA_900302585.1 Regalecus glesne
GGTGGAAATGAATACAGCATGTGGATTAAAGTAAGATGTGAACAGGACAAGAACCGGTGGTAAATAATAACTATTGCTCAAATTCTGTACGTTAAAAACTCCACGTAAAGTTTTTTATACAGATTATGGCACAGTCGCTTGGTACACTTGGCTGGTGGAAGATAGTAACAACATAAAACTGATCTGATTTTTCACTCAAAACATCAAATTTGGCAAAAATCTTGACTACGTATTTTGTGAACATAAAAGCTTCCCATATATCATAGCAGTAATATGTGTGTGTGTGTGTGTGTGTGTGTGTGTGTGTGTGTGCGTGTGTGTTTCAGAAAATGCTGCTGCTTTAGAGGAACTGCTGCTGGAGTATGAAAGTAAACAGATGGCCATGAGCAAAGGCTCATCAAAGTAAGGACAATACAAATACTTACACATACTCCCACACTATCCGGCATATACCTTTTGCTTTGTCATGCTGGTTGAGGTTGAGCTACAGAGGAAGGAGATGGTATAATCCCGGAAAAGCAGGATAAAGAGTTGAAAAGTTTAGAGGGAGGTCCTTGGCAGGAATCTGACAAAGAGGGGGAGGAGATAAATTAAGAGGGACATGCCTGCCAGGATCTGCTGCCTGGACATAGTGCTTTAACAAGACTAGGTTAAAACCTAGTTCATGACTGGACTGTGTTTGGTCAATGTAAGAAATTGCGGCCAATTTATTATTGAGATAGTCAGTGGTAGTGTACTTAATGTGAATTCCTGTATAATAAATGTTCATCTGCAATTTGCCGTAATGGTCCATTTATGTGTCGCGATTAGTCCTCAAGTTGCAGGGTGGACACAGGCCTAGATGGAGCATGTGAGAATAAGGCTGGATGCCCTTCCTGACATCCCAGGGTGGGATCAAATCTGGGACTTTACTGCCTCATCATTTCCTGAAACGCATGCTTTACACTGAGCATCAGTGGCAACCTCTAGTGGTCCTAGTAATATTTGTTGTTAAAGTGTACTGAAGTAGTATTCGTATGACATTGTTACAAGCTATATTCAAGTACAAAAAGGTTTATAAATAAAGTTGCAAGAACAATACTTTCCACTCATCACTAGGAGTGTTTAATCTGAAAGAGAGTTTAATTGTAATCATACCTGTTGGGAGGGGGCTGCATGGCTCGGTGGGTAGAGTGGTCTTCTAGCAATCGGAGGGTTACAAGTTTGATCTCCGCACCTGCAGAGAAGCATGTCGAGGTGTCTTTTAGCAAGACACTCCTCCCCTTACCGCTCTGCCATGAGATAGATTGGTGACCTTTACAGGGTGTCTTCCCCCCTGCCTTTCGCCCAATGAGGACTGAGATAGGCTCCAGTTACCCTGCGACCGGATTTCGGATAAGTGGTTGACATTAGATGATGGATAAATACCTGTCGGAGTTGTTAAGAGAGTTGTTATCCAATGTGAGGGTCTAAGGATAGTATGCTGTGTTAGTGTAAAGCCCATTGAGACAAATTTTGAATTTGTGATATGGGCTATAGAAATAAGATTTACAGATTTCCATCTGCAAAGGTCTCTTGTTTTTCCAAGACTCACTCTGTCTTGACAGGCAATTTCATAGAGAATGGATTGTGGTTGCTGATAGCAATATAAGATAAGATAAGATTAGATAAGATATTTCTTTATTAGTCCCACAGGGGGGAATTATGGTGTTACAGCAGCAAAGTGGAAAGCACAATAAGAGAGGCATCAAATCTAAGGCATAATATATAACAGCAATTTAAACAAGGGGTAAATATGAACACTTTATAGAGTATGAACAGAAAAAATACACTTGGAGTTAATTAACTGTTATGTTATGGGTATGTTATGTAATATGAATTGTGCTTCAATTGCAATATCTGTCTGCCCTGTCTCAAGGTCCAATTCCCAAAAGATATTGCGTGAACAATATTACAGTATAAACTAAACTAAAATAACATTTTGCAGCTGAGTGTAATTTGCCCTTGTTTCACATCTGATTTCAAATATCCATGTGGCAAAGTACATTTGGTGGCTTTATGCTAAGAACATAATTAGGTAGTCTCAGTGCCATCCTTGATGTCATCAACAAGAATTGTCTTGATGCATGCTCAATAGTCCAGGCAGGGAAATCACAAAAAGAGGTGAATCTGTTCAACTGGATCTGTTCAACTTTTGTGATCAACAAGAATTGTTTGACCTGGCAACCTGTATATCCCAATGATTTTGGTCTCAGTCACACCAATAAGTGATATTCTCTTGTGAAATATCTGCTCACAAGCATGCCTGGAATGAGGTTGCCTTCACCTGGCTAAAATCTGTCCTATCATACTCACTGGAAAGTGTGGGCATCAGCTACAACCAACTCTCTGAAGACACCAAAAATGTTCGCTTTAAATGCATGTGGCTGTCAGCACTGGCGTTTTGTAATGAAGCTAATTTGCATAGAAATGGACCTATTTTGCACCAAATGTATTTATATTACCTGATGTAAATACGTGCAAATGCACGGGAGCACTAAAACACTATACGCTTGGTAGCACAGTGTATTACACACTTTCCATTCACTTTGAGAAGTATAGGGTTTATTTTTCTCTTATTTGGGCAGCTTTAGTGGCTACAAATTCAACATGAAGTGTTTTGTCAGAGTGATTGTAATTTGGGGCGCTTAAACTGTGCTCATCTGACCAATCATGAAAATTAGGCGACACTCTTAGTTTCCTGATCTAGCAGCCCATTTGTGTAAAACTGCTAAGTCAGAAAGTCAGTTAGGAGTATTAGGGGGGGGGGGCTGCTGGTCCCATCCAGCTAAAAAGGAAACCCAGGAAGCTAGCATGTTGGTCACATCTTATTAACCAGTAGTATGCTGACTGGGTCTCTATGGACAATATATTCTAAAAAGTGAAAATGACACAGTAGTAGTAATCCAGATTCAACATTGAATAATTATTGAACCCCTTTTTCTAAAACTACATTTAAATAAGTTTGATGTCATAGAAGGTTATTCACATCTTCAGCAAATGTATACATTTACATCCAAGAAGATTAAGACTCTTTATATACAGAAGTCCTTGCACTTTTATGTTCCTTGCATGCTGATTTGGCCAATACTCAACATAGGTGGTGTATGACCGCTATTGGAGTATATTTTAAGGAATTACAAGATAATACTGCTAAAGTAACTGGATATCCTGTTCCTCCCACTTTTGTGAATTCAATCTTACAATTTTTATCAAACAATGAATTTTTTTGAGAATGTAGAAATAGGAATTTTTCATTGGTTCTGGCATCTAAAAAATGGTGCAACTGTGTGCTGTTTGGATGAAGATAGGTTCTTTCAATATACAAAATCCACAGCACTGTACAGAAAAAACACAATATTAGTTTGTTGTAAAATGTTTGATATTTTAATGCTCAAAGTTTAAATAGTGATGCTTTAAACAAAATATAAGCAAATGCTTGGCACAAGAAGGACAGCAACGCACTGTAGCTATTATGTGTACCACTAGGATAGCCAAGGAGAAGGCTTATTATCAGCAATGACTCAGTCAAGTCATTAATAGTATAGGCCATTATCACAAATTACAAATTTACTTCAGTGGGCTTTACAATAATGCAACATCCAGTCCATAGACCCTCACATCAGATAAGGAACAACTCAGTCCATTGTATCTGTCTGGGGTCATGACTTCACATACAGCCATCATCACTGCATACCTGCCAAGTCTCATGTCTTTCCTGTGAGAGTCATGATTCCTGTTATCACCAGAACCACATAATTATGAGAGGATACTAAAAAAATCACATTTTTACATTGACTGATGATTGATAATTTAATCAGTCAGGTGTGATCTCAAAGAAGAGTTGCTAAAAGTACATCTCAGTAGGTTCTTCACATTCACAGGACTCGTATTAGTAGCCGTTGCAATAGTGGAGGCAAATTAAATAGCTAAAGTTGTAGTTAAGATGCTGGGAAATCAGTGAGATAGTGATGATATTGTACGGTTTCACTTTAATGCATACAATAATCTGTATACAATCATCCACAATAGTGAAAGGTGAAAGTGCTCCAGTGGCCTCTTGCTGTGTGCTGTTCATTGACCTTCAGCTTCTAGAACACTCTGACCCCCCCTCTCTCTCTCAGCTCTGGAAAGCTCCTAAATCCTGCCTATGTATGTGTAGAGGTAAAGACAAAGGTTATTAGGGGTCATTTAAGGTCATTCATGAGCTGGTATAGATGTGGCACCCAGCTGCATCCATGTCTCTTGCTCCATCTAGGCCGTACAAAAGAACAGTGGACAGCCATACGATTACAGAAAGTTGTGAACATGGGGATAGTGACAGAGCCTTATGTGTGTTGGGCACTGTAACAGTTTGAAGTTTGATACAGTATGTTTATCTCTTTCCATTTTACACAGTGTTCTACAAAATATTTTATTTCCACCATTTTTAAGGGAAATCTTTGAGTTTTGGAGCCTCAAAAGAAGCATTTGGTAGTTCTGGAAACTACACATTGCAGCAAGGCAATAATATGGAAAGTGTGTGGACACAATAGGAAACGTTCGGGAAGATAACTATTGAGGAACAGCCCCACTATTCCTTAATACTTTTTGAACCAGATTATTGTGGGAAACCTATTTAATTCGAGTTTATTTTAGGTTTAAAATTTTGTATCATTTACTTTTTCATTTTGCAAGAATGAAACTGACTTCACTCCATCCTTGATGAATGTACAGCAAGGGTTCTGGGTGGTATTCTGGCACCCACTATTTGACTATTTTCCATCCCTTCCATCTCTCAGGTTTCCAATGCTATCTCCACTGTCCCTGTTCCAGTCCCTCCCCAGGCTCTGCCCACATCAGTCCCATCTCCACACCATCTCAGGCCTCTCCGGTCTGGCCTCCAAACATGGCTACTGCTGCTCCCGCTGTTCCCAGCGTAAATGGCCCCCAGTCCTGATACCCCCCCTGAATTCCTTCAAAGACCCTATGAAGCCTCCCCAGACTCTCGCACTCCCCTTCCTGGACACAGCTGCAGGACAGCAGATGAGTCCTCTGCAAGGGGAAGTGCGTGTGGACACACAACATATCCAAACAGTTGTGCCAAATACTGTAAAGGTGGAAAGGAGTGAGAAAAATAAAGAGGGAGAGTTGATGGTGCTGTCCGTGGGGAGGTAAGATCCAAAGACTTGCCCCCATGCATGTGAATACAATGGTATGCCATGAAGTACTGAGGCATGTTTCCTTTCACTCTTCTACTGCAGCAATCACTGTCACATGAAGTTACATGTCTGATGTGATAGAAAAATTTGTGGTTGAGATGCACAGATAATAATCACTAACTCTAATGTGCACTCAAGACTATCAAAAGACATGTTTCCTCAGGGATACTAGAAATCATAGAACAATTATCACCAGAGCAACATTACACCAACAGTCAGTTAGCCTTATATTAATACATTATTAACACATTAATATGGGATGGCATAGCTCAGTGGGTTGAGTGGTTGTCTGGCAATTGGAAGGTTGCAGGTTGGCTCCATGGTCCTGCACAAAGCATGTTGAGGTGTCCTTGAGCAAGACACACAACCCCTAACTGCTCCTCGAGTGACATATAGTGGCGGCTAACTGCTCCTATACCATAAGATGGGTTAAAATGCAGATAATTCCAAATTTTCCCTTGTGGGACTTATAAGGGAATTCAAAAATAAAATAAATAAATAAAATAAAACATGATATGAATCCATCAAACAGTGGCCCTGTCTCTGCTTGACTGACAGATTTCAAGTTGCCCAGATACCGGAGATGAAACCTGTCACTGTGGAAGCTAAATCATCATCCCAGGAGCCAAGGACCTCTCTGTTTGGAGGGAAACCCTCCCCTTCCGCTTCTTCATCAGGCACCAGGAGGTACAACTTTCCCCATCCACTCCACCACTATTACAGCCTATTTCTATGGCTTTCTTCTCTTCATATTTCCCCTCCTTTTTCTCAGTCTTTCTTTCTCATGACCTTTTTTGCTCATTCCTCTTCCCCGGTCTACTTCCCTGCCCTCCTCCTCTCATGCTATTCTTCTCTTCTCCTCCTCCTCCTTTCCCCTCCTCTTTGCTGAAGTCATCTGAGAGTTATAACCATTCTAAGTGCTGTCAACTGATCAGGGGACTCCAATGTGAGCACAAAGTGCCGCCATCTCACATTCTCCTGGTCATCATTGAATTATGTAATAGAAACAAACTCTTCCCTCTTCAATCCTGCCTGAGGCACCAGCAATGGGAATTATTCATGCTCCAAATAACACTGCAGCATATCTTAACCATGTTGGGGAGTCAAAACGGAAAAAAAAAATTTTCATGGTTTCAATCAGGGTTTCTTTTAGGTCACTATATGAAAATGCTACAAGTGTGTTTTAATGGACCTTGGTGCAAGGAAATGGGATATCTAGAATGTTCCAGATCCTGCATGCTGTGTAGTATGCTGATACTATTCAAAGATACTCAGAGAAGACTCTGAGAATCTGTGGTCACATATATAACGAGGATGAGATAGTTTTGGCTTATCACCATCTGTTCACATTAGGCTCTGAAGATCCAGTCTACACTCATATTTTACCCACTTCAGCATTCATGGGCAAGACACCCCAGGCATTTTAGCTGCTTTTTCATGTTGACTTTTTAAAATACATGCCTCACTGCTGCAATTTGTGGACAACGTCAGTTCACGACACCTTTGCAATGGGGCATTAACCACACCTTGTGAGAGCTTGTGTAGGTGAAGTGTAAAGGGGATGAAATAAAGAAAGGATTGGAATATATTCAGGGTTAATATAGTTGATACCAATCAATTGAAATAAGCCTTGATCTCTTATGAATCCAATCTCTTAGAACAGATTAACATCCCTAATTCATCCCTAATTTTGACTTTTTCAGTTCATCATATTGTATTTGTCCTGAATAAAAATTCTACAAATTATATCTTTGACAATCATTCTGATCCATTCATACTTCCTAATCATGTCACCCCCCTAACTCCCTCAGGTGAACAGAATGATGCTGGATAATGGTGCTACCTCACTGAAGATGACCTTGTCATCAACTGACAGCGAGAAGGTTGAATGTGTCTAAATGGCTGACACTAAGAAACAACCTCCTCCTTCAAGAAGCTGTCTCTGGCTACCTGAGGAAAGGAAGATAGTCGTATTTATTATATTTTTTTTACATCACAGACATAGCAATCATTGAAGTGTCTAATGTTCCACACTCTCTGGACTGCTGCTGTATTGTTATCCTGCCTCTAAGAAGAATTGTTGTAGAAGCCCGTTCAAATGACTCTGAGTGGGAGTGAGGGCCTTTGACGATGCACAATGAATATAAATACTTAACACAAAAAGAACGAGGAAGGGTGAATGAGAGAGCAGGAAAAACGCAGGTGGAGGACAATAAACTAACACGCTTTGGCCCTGTATTTGTGCTTCTGTTAAAATAAAATAAGAATATACAGGGGTAAAACACACACTCAAATAGACATGTGTATGTGTACATGCCCCCCACCCCCAGAGGGGCGGAGGATTTATACAATGTGCAATAATGTGCAACAAAGAAAGAAACACCTCTCATTGAAATGAGATGAGTTTGTAATAGAGCAATGCATTAGGGGTCAAACAAACGTTTTTACATGTACATATGAGGAATAACAACACAAAGAGAGAGAATACGTTAAGAAAAATAAGGATGCCCTTGACATTGTAGCTATTTTTCAAAGTTTTGTTATGTTTCTTTTATTTATTGATTTCCCCATAGTTGCAGTTTAGAGCTTGATAATGTTGAATGCAGTCTTAACAGGAGCAGATCACATCTAACGCATGGCTCACAAGAAATATGTTGGCATTAACAGTTTTAAGAAATATTCACTCGGCAATCTATAGTTGAACACAGAGTATTAATTACACTGTGTCATCTAGAAGCCATTACCCATGACATTGAGGTACATATAGACGATTGACTCTCAAACTGTTGGATAGAGACCAAAGAGGGTCCCTCTCCAATGTACTTCGAACACGTTTTTTTACAAACCCCAAGTCTTCTTTTAAGTGCTTAAACAGCTAAACAATCAGTTTTCAAATTCATTAATGTAGAACAGCAAATGTAAATGTGTGTACATATGTAAATAGATGCAGTTTCAGAGAAACTGATTTCAGCCGGTTTATGCAGTTGTGGTATCTGACATGAAAAGGGATCAGACTGGATATCTCAAAACCACCATATAACATCTGTTAGTCTGCAATCAATCAAGCTCTAGACGACAACCATTCAGTGTCATTTGGGTTGCATTGCTATTCTTAAACTCCAATTTGCCGTAAAACAATGCACACATATGTATACATTCACACTGTACGAATTTCATTCCTTCAAAACTTGATTTTACTTGAGTTTATTCATAGAAATAAGCCAGCTGGCACTCATTAGCAGATTTATTAGTGATGCAGCATAACATCTTTGTTGTTTACATTTACTTGTTTGTTTTTTAAAGGCTGTATCAAAACTTTTTTAGATACTAATTTTGTATTTTGTTGTCAGTATTGCTCTTTAACTCTTGCAGTTCAGAGAACAATACGAAATGTCTGAAGGAGTGGATTACATTAACAGATTGAAGCATTTCTATGTTTTTATTTACCTGTGCTATTTTTAGACTATTATGTTAGAAGTTGATGTGTTACTGAAAGCAAGGGTAAAAGACACTCCTATTTTAGACTGAATCTGATATTCCATTTTGTCTGTATGGTATTTTTACTCTTGAAATAAAGAAGTGTATTTTGATTTTTCCTTCCCTCTGCTCCCTTTATTATTTGCAGTGCAGTCTTTATGGTTAAGCTCTTGTTGTGGCTGATGTGTCTATGTGTGCTTTTGTATGTGAAACAAAGAGAGAGAATGAAGGATCTAGGGTGCCAGTCAATGGTGGACAATGATCTTAAAGCCAAAGCAGACATACTCTGAAGCCTGTTCCTTGTGCAATGAAGCCTACTAGTGGTCAGGGAAGTCAATGAAGTCCAGTGAAATCCCACATAAAATTTCAGGTGTTGGCAGTTTCACTTCGCCTTTTCCAGGAACGTCACGTTTCTTGCTTCTCAAAAGTATTTTTACCATAATGTATCATTTCTTTGCATCTCATTCCCATGCTAGTACTGTTGCCTTATTTGAAAGGCACAGAAAAAGAAACGTCAATACATGCTATGCTTTGGTTGCCTGTAATATTGAGAGACCACAAAAAAGTGCCTAGATCGGCGGTCCCCAACCACGGGGTACCGGGTCACAGGCCATTAGATACATGGCCGCACAGAAAATTTGAATAATTATCTTTTTTATTGATTATCAGTCTAAAGATGTTTTATTTTAAAAAGTGAATTCACAGGTACTAAGCAGATGCTTTTATCCAGAGCAATGTACAACAAATGAGCATTTAAGGGTTTAGTGTCTTGTTGAATGACACCTTGACATACTATGTGCAGGACCAGGTAACGATCCAATGACCTTCCGATTGCCAGACGACAACTCTACCCACTGAGCTATGCAGCCACTGACTTCCATGGGGAATGATGCACACACGACTGCATGCGTCTGTAACTCTTGACAGGTCTCAGTCACAGGATAGGTTACCAGCCATGAACTTCTAGGAGAGGCTGCAGTTCAAAAGGTAGCACAAGTTCCTCTTTCGGCTTGCACTCTCACTAGGGAAATTCAGAATATTGCAGAGGATATTGAGAAGCAGTTGCCCGAGAGGATTAATACATCCTTTCCGTACGCAATACAGGTGCACGAGTCTACTGATGTTGATAACAAGCCAACACTACTTGTTTATGTATGATATGTGTATATATATATATATATCAAGATGATGTGCAGGAGGATATGTTATGTGCACTATTGTTGCCAACCAACACCACAGCCGCAGAACTATTCAAGTCTCTGGATGATTACATATAAGGAAATTAAATTGGTCCTTTTGTGTGGGCATATGCACGGATGGAGCTGCTGCTATGACTGGACGGCCTTCTGGTTTAACTTCTCGGGTAAAGGAGGTTGCATCTGAATGTGAGTCAACGCACTGTGTCATTCACAGGGAAATGCTGGCTAGCCGAAAAATGTCACCTGAACTCAACAGCGCGTTGAATGATGTCATTAAAATTATTAACCACATCAAAGCACATGCCCTTAACTCGCGTCTGTTCGAGTAACTTTGTGACGACATGGACGCAGAGTAAAAACGCCTTCTCTTACGCACTGAAGTAAGGTGGCTATTTAAAGGCAAATCATTGGCTAGGGTGTTTCAATTACGAGAGCAGCTGCAGACGATTTTTTCAGAAAAAAAAGTCACCACTGGCAGTATATTTCAGTGACAAGGAATGGGTCACAAAACTCGTTTATTTACGCAACATATTCAACCTGCTTGATTAATATGTCGGTTCAGGGGAAAGAAAGAAAGAAAGAAAGGATTACCTTATCAGTCCCGGAAGGGGAAATTTGGATTTCTCTGCATTTTTGACCCAACCTAATATATGAGTGAGCTGCCAACATATGGAGCTCGGGGAGCAGTTAGGGGTTAAGTATCTTGCTCAAGGACACCTCGACGTGCTGTATGCAGGACCGGGGATCGAACCTCCAACCTTCCGATTACCAGAAAAGCACTCTACCTACTGAGCTATGCCGCCCATAAATTAACAACCGTCTTCAAGTTGCCACATAAAGTAGCTGCATTCAAGGCAAACTGGCATTATTGGAACGGTGAGTGAACCGAGGGATATTTGACACATTTCAAACATCGTCAGGGACTTTGGAAGAGACTGAGCCTGATCCATCATTCTTCTAGCTGGTGCACAATCACCTGTCTTTGCTTTTAAAAGAGTTTGAGCGGTACTTCCCGACCACAAAAGACCCACCTACTGCAAAAAAAGGATCTGCGACCCATTTGTGAACAAACCTGGTGAATCGAGCCTATCTGTGCTAGAAGAAGATCAACTGCTGGTCAGTGCAAATGACGGTTGCCTTAAAAGTATGTTTCAGACAACAGCTATGCCAGTGTTCTGGATTAAAATAAAGGCAGACTATTCTGAGATCACCCAAAAAGCATTGAAAAGCCTCCTTCAATTTCCAACATCCTATCTTTGTGAAGTGGGATTTTCTGAAGTGACCCCAACCAAAACAAAACTACTGAGTAGACTGGAAGTAAGGAACACACTTCGGATATCATGTCTCCCATTACCCCTAGATGGAACTGCCTCGTTGCAGATAAACAAGCTCAGGGCTCCCATCAATTCTCATTATTATTATTTGATTGACTTGTTCACCTTTTCATATAGAAATGATCAGTATTTCTCCTGAAATGAATGCACTGATTGTAAGTCGGTATATTTAACGATAAACCTCACCAGCGCAGTCACTTGAATCGAGTTTTTTTAATAATTATTTCTTATTAGAAAGGATTTTTCATCTAAAATAAACACTTTCATTTACAGAATAGTAATTTATGAAAAAAAGCTTGTTTATTGTCTGTTGATATTTACATTTGACAAAAGACCACTGCAGATGATTTATTATTCAAATATAGCTGTCCTGGCCGTCGCCAGGATGGCTGTGTCATTAACAATTATCGAGCAAATGTAGGTCAGAGCATGTTAAGGGCAGAGCAAATGAAGGGTGGAGCAAATGAAAGGTGGAGCGAATGAAGGCCAGTCCGTGAAAATACTGTCTTAGATGAAACCGGTCCGTGGTGCAAAAAAGGTTGGGGACCGCTGCTGTAGATAGTGTAAACAGACATGACCTGAACATGACGACAGAGAACATCAAGGCAGAGTATGCAGACGTTTTCATGGGTGACGGCTGCACGGAGGGTGAATATTACATTGAGATAGACAATGGTGTGCCACCAGTCAAACTGCCAAAGCGCAGAGTACCAGTGTCTATGATGACACCTCTTAAAGAGAAACTCAAGGATCTAGAGAGAAGAGGGATCATAGCTCCAGTGAAAAAGAGCACAGACTGGATAAGCCGTATGGTTTTGGTGGTAAAACCAAATGGGAAACCGTGGATCTGCATTGACCCAAAGCCATGGGCCCTTAAAAAGAGTCACTTTCCCCTGCTTACAATTGACGACAACCTCCCAGAAATGGTAAAGGCAAAAGTAATCTCAGTGTGTGATGTGAAACATGGATTCTGGCATGTGATGTTGGAGCAAGAGTCGACTTATCTCACCACCTTTGCCACCCCTTTCAGCCGGATTCATTGGCCAAGGATACCGATGGGAATTAGTCCAGCACCAGAGGTCTTCCAAAGGTAGCTCATGCAGGTGCTTGAGGGCTAACCTGGAGTTTACATCATTGCAGATGATGTGCTGGTCACGGGGGAAGGAGCATCACAAGGGGAGGTGAACAAAGATCATGACATGAAACTCAGACTCATTCTAATCAGGTGCAGGGAGAGAAAAATTAAATTGAACTTTGAAAACCTCAAACTACGTCAACAGTCAGTACCCTACATCGGACACTTACTGACATTGGAAGGACTGCAGATTGATCCAGAGAATGTAAGGACAATTAGGGAGATGCCAAGGCCGACATATGTTAAAGGGGGCAGAGACTGGTGGGCATGGTAAACTACCTAGCAGTGTTTTAGGACCACTTGTCAGATGACTGTGAGACTTTGAGATAACTGACACATAAAGAGAATGTGTGGGAATGGAGTGATGTTCAGGAAGTGGCATTTCAAAGGCTAAAACACAAAATAGCTAATGCACTAGTCTTGAAATACTATGCTCAGGAAGAAGAGTTAACACTGCAGTGTGACACATCAGAAACAGGGTTGGGAGCTGGACTGACGCAGGGAGGTAAACCTATAGCATTCGGTAGCAGAGTGCTTACAGCAACAGAAAGAGTGCATGCCTAAATAGAGAAAGAGCGCTTAGCGATAGTGTTTGGGATAGAAAAGTTTCATCAATACACATATGGTAGGAAAGTAACAGTACAGAGTGACAATAAGCCACTGGAACATATTCATGGAAAACCACTACCTAGTGCACCAAAGAGACTACAGCGTATGCTTCTCAGACTGCAAAAGTATAACCTTGAAGTGACCTATGTGCCAGGGCGAGATATGCTGTTGGTAGACACTTTGAGTAGGGCGTCCTTACCAGAGACCACCAAGACGGATATTGCGACAGATGAAGACACTGTAAATATGGTTGACTACCTACCTATATTTGCTGAAAGACTGAACTCCATCCGGGCCGCTACACAAGAGGACAGAAAGATGCAGAGGCTGACAAAGCTGATCCAGTCAGGATGGCCCACAACACAAAAAAATACATTCCAATAGATATGTAACATTACCACTCATTCCAGGATGAGATGAGTTTTCAAGGTGGCGTAGTGTTCAGGGGAGAGAGAGCAGTGATACCAGAAAAACTCAGGGGTGACATCGCTCAACGTATTGCTCAACGTTATGGTCTCACTGTTATGTTCACATAAATACTGGTTAGGGGAACTCTTTTAGTTGACACCTTGAAGTAGTACTGAGCGGAACATTCATACATTGAACTAGAGCAGTTGACCTTCAGTAGAGTAAAAAAAAGGTATGTTACGCATCTATAACAAAATCCAGTAAAGACTACATTTAACTTTACTCCAGTGTTTAATTGATGTATGTTGTGAAAGGGCCATACACATTAGAATTGGCAATGAAGATTCTAAGGAAGACATCTCGCATGTGGAAGCTTTAATGGAAGTTTTTCTTTGGCAAGTCAACCTTGTTTACTTCTTTGCTAGCAAGATAGCTCACCCTCTCCAACGGCGAAATGATTGGAGCGAGTGGAACCACGACGTGAGTAACTTGCAACCAAACAAGGAGAGGGAAAGAGACTAAAATTAAAATGAAATCATGGCTGTTTCTATCAGAGGAGTGGATATGTTTGACAGTAATTTGGAGGAATGGGACACTTATATTGAGAGACTGGAACAATTGAAAACAACCGGAAAGTGGCGTTGTTGCTAAGTGTAATAGGTGCAAAGACCTGCAACCTGCTAAGGAGTTTAACAGAACCACAACAGCCCCCACAGAAATCGTTTAAGGGCATAACTAAATTGCTACAGGATCACTTTAACCCGAAACCACTCATCATTGCAGAGAGATTCAGATTTCATAATCGTAACCGGCAAAAGAACCAGTCAATATCGAATTACATGGTGGAGCTTCGGAAGCTAGTAGAACATTGACTATTTGATGCGAGCTTGTCCGAGGCACTTCGAGACAGTTCGAAGTGCCTTCGATAGCTAGTGTGCAGCATGCATAATGAAAGCATACAGAGACGGCTCCTGACTGAAAAAGACTTGACATTAGCAAGGGCATTAGAAATTGCAGTAGCAATGGAAACTGCATCAAAGGATGCTATGCTATTGCAGAAGAAAGTTTCAAATGAGTGCACTGTCAACGAGTTTACAGCTAATCGCTCAGTGAAAAGAGATGTATGTTATAGATGTGGAAAAGACTCCCATGACCAAGCAGATTGTTGGTCTCGTGATAGAGACTGTAGACTGTGCAAACGGAAAGGACTCATACAGCGAATGTGTAGAATGAAACAAAATGAGGGAAGGCACAGAGAAAAAAAAAGATTAAAGAGTGCACGATGTGAATGACAGACACAAGTGGACCAAACTCGGATGTGGACACAGCTCTGATGCACATAGAACTCCACTCTATGACAAACAGTGATAGACAAATAATATGGGTGACCCCAGAGATTGAAGAAAAAACATTAAAGATGGAACTGGATACCGGATCTGCGCTCTCACTCATATCAATGAGGGATTGTGGTGTATTGCACTTTCACAACATACATTAATTGAAAAACCGGAGTAAAGTTAATCACAGTCTCTAATGGATTTTGTTATTATATACGTTACATTGCATAAAAGTAGTCCCATGAACTTTAACAAAAATATTTCCCATAACCACTATTTATGTGAACATAACACAGTGTGAGAGTGCAACCGTTTCACCCACATAAGGTCTGGAAACCAGCAACAGGGATTAAACCTGTCAGCCACTGATCTTATGAGGTCAAACTGGAGTCTGAAGGTGTTTGAGAAGAAATTGTCATCACCTCAGACACAACTACTCTACACCTGACACACATACACCTACAGGGACAGTGATACACACAACCACAAGAGGCAGTGGCGCGAGCAGAGCCAAACCGGGGACCTGCAAACTGTCACTACAAGGTCTGGGCGACAGGTAGTCAGGCTCCAACATCAGAGGGACTTTTGTTGATGATAACTGTGTAGTTTAGATTTTACACTTGTGAAAGAAAAAAAAGTATCAAGTGATGTTAATCTTGTGTTAAGGTAATACTCTGTTAAGCACAGAGAGGAAAAAGGAAGGAAATAACATGTGCTAATGTTAATGTACATTAATTGTTAAAATGCTTGCTTTGCAGAAACTAACAAGTTAATAGTGAGCTGTGAAGGGTGTTCTTTGGCACATCCAACACGATTGTACATCAAGAAAACCGCCACAGTTGCTGATGTAGAAAAGAAGAAAGACAACTGCGATAGTCAGAAAGTAGTGAATGCTTACGTCTGCACTCAGTCTGAGAGTCACAAGCTGACTGGGGCCAGAGAAGACAACTGTTTTCTTGCCATAGTTCCTGTCCAAGTAAAGGTCAAGATGGGAGGTGGGGCATTGCAGATGCATACCTTCCTGGACCCTGGCAGTTTTGCCACGTTTTGTACGGAGGCACTGATGAACAAATTAACGCTCAGTGGATGCAAGACCGACATACTGCTGAGAACCATGAATGATGAGAAACCTGTCAGTACTTATCTGGTATCAGGCTTAGAGGTGAGCAGTTTGTCCAGTGACGATTTCATTGGACTTCTAGATGCTTTTGCACAAAGAAGTATACATGTAGAAAAAGAAAACATTCAACCACAAAATGATTTAGAAAGGTTGACTTACCTTAAAGAAATTGAACTGCCTCAAATCGAAGCTGGAATCGATTTGCTCATCGGCGCAAATGGGCCCAAAGCTATGGAGCCGTGGGAGGTAGTGAGCAGTGTTAGTAATGTACCATATGCTGTAAGGACCAAGTTCGGCTGGAATGTGAATCGACCCTTGAGAGAAGGTCACACAGATAAGAGAAAATCTACCAAGAGAATGGCAAACTGCATCTCATTGGCAAGTCTGGATACCTTGTGGCTTAAAAAGTTTCAGATGGATATCCCAGAGGAAGGGAAACATAATGAGGTGGAAATGTCAAGAGAGGATCATCAGTTTATGAACATAGTCATGGAGTCTGCAAAATGAATCGACGGCCACTACACTATATGCTTGCCTCTAAAGAAGAGGATAATCAATATGCCAAACAATAGGGTGATTACTGAGCAGCAAGCCAAAAACTTAAAGAAGAAATTCATTATGACTACATTCACAAAGAATACACACACTTCACGGACAACATTCTTCAAGAGGGCTAGGCTGTTCAGTTGACTGAAGAAATGTTGCGTAGAGGAAACGTGTGGTACATACCGCACCATGTTGTCTACCATCCTGTGAAGCAGACATTGAGATTTGTGTTTGACTGTGCAGCACCCTACCAGAGTACGTCCTTGAATGATCAACTCTTGCAAGGCCCTGATTTGACCAGCAGTGCAATTGGTGTTATCACTTGATTCAGACAAAAACCTGTTGCAATCATGAAAGACCTGGAAGCAATGTTGCACCAGGTAAAGGTGCCCTAATGGTGACTCCAATTTACCGAGGTTACTTTTGTGGCCAGGAGACTACAATCAAGCTTTGATTGAACACAAAATGACTGTTCAACTGTTCGGAGCTCTGTCCCAACCTAGCTGCGCCAGTTTCGCACTGAGGAAATGGGTTGAAGATCAAAGTGGAAAGTTCCCAGGTCAAATTGTCCAGACAGTATTACAGAACTATGTGGATGACTTCCTCGAATCTGTTGCTACCAACGAAGCAGCTATGTGCCAAGAGCTCATGAAAGTTTGCGCCTATGGAGGTTTTCGTCTCAATAAATGGGTGAGCAATCGCAGAACAGTGCTCGACTCCATCCCGAAGTCTGAATTACCCGGAGAGATGAAAAACTTGGATCTTGACCAAGACAAACTCCCTCTGGAAGGAGCTCTCAGCCTCAATTGGTGTATTGAGTCGGAGACGTTCAAGTTTAAGATCACCATCACAGACAGCCCATTCACAAGAAGAGTACTTCTTTCAGTCATCGGGTCAGTGTATGATCCATTGGGCATTTTGGCCCCTGTGTTTTTGCAAGCAAAGACCATTCTTCAAGAGTTGTCCAGACTGAAGCTCGGATGGGACGATGACTTACCTGAGTACATCAAGAAGCATTGGTCTGACTGGCCAGCCAGTCTTCATGCTTTGGAGCATTTCTCTTTTCGAAGATGCGGGAAACCGGAAGAATGTAGAAATTATGGATTCACGCAGTTGCATCACTTTTCCGATGCAAGTGAGTTTGCATATGGATCAGTCAGCAAATTTCTCATGCAGCAGAGAAGTACAAACTCTATTGGGCGTTCATAATGGGCAAGTCTAGAGTGGCACCTCTCAGGCCATCTACCATACCACGTATGGAGTTGACTGCTGCTACAGTTGCTGTGAAAATCAATAGCGTCCTGAGAAGAGAGCTACAATTGGAACTTGTACCATCAATCTTCTGGACTGACAGTACAGTAGTATTGGGATATATACAAAATGAGATGTCAAGCATTTTTTTATCATGGATGAAGTTGAAACAAGCTGTAGAGTGGTTTCTCAAGTTCAAAATATTGCTTTGGAGTCTCTGTCAAAGGCGGAAGGAGTTACAGGCAGCCAACCAAGAAGCCAGCCTAGACAATGGCCTAAAAACTGATCCAAAGTCAGATGGAGAGTTTTAAGAAAGGCTTCAAGACCACACACATTTCAGTAGAATATCTTGATGAGAAAGGGTTTCAAATAATCAGATTCCTTCAGAAGGAGACATTTTCTGAAGAAATGTTAGCTCTGCTCAAAGGACATAATGTGAAACGCTGCCGCCACTTGTACAAGCTGAAGCCCATGCTTCAAGACGACATGTTGTGAGTTGGTGGAAGGCTGAATCAGGCAGCAATGCCTGATAACAGCAAGCAGCGTGTCATCTTGTCAAGAAACCTTTTAGAGTTTAACATTTCTGATCTCAATCTCGAATAGATTAGTGATAATAATGATAATAATGATTCCCTTATCAATCCCACAAGGGGAAATTTGGATTTCTCTGCATTTTCGACCCAACCTATTGTATAGGAGCAGTGAGCTGCCAACATATGGCGCTTGAGGAGCAGTTAGGGGCTAAGTATCTTGCTCAAGGACACTTCAACATGCTTTATGTAGGACTGGGGATCGATTCTGCACCCTTCCAATTGCCAGATGACCGCTCTACCCACTGAGGTGGATTTACGAAGACACTGGGCATGGTGGATAAAACTATATGCTTTCTGAATTGCGTCAGAAGTTCTGGATACCCGGTACCACCACGGCTATCAGAAAGATTGTTGGAAAGTGTGTGATGTGTCGCCACTTACACAGAAAAGTTGAAAAACCGCTAATGGCTGATCTCCCACTGGAGCGAGTTTTGCCACACGATCAACCCTTCACAAGAGTTGGCGTGGATTATTTCGGACCGTTTGATGTGAGACGTGAAAGGAGCCTCATAAAGAGGTATGGAGTGATATTCACTTGCTTAGCTGTGCATGCAGTGCATATTGACATAGCTTCGTCATTGTACATAGATTCGTGCATAAACGCACTCTGCTGCTTCACAGGACAAGTGAAAGAGATGCGCTCAGATAACGGGACAAATTTTGTTGGATCCAATCGTGAGTTAAAGGCTGCCATTGCTAACCGGAACTCCTCACATTTTCAGCATCTGTTCCAACACAGGATCAAATGGACGTTCAACCCTCCCACTGCCTCACACCATGGCGGAGTATGGGAGCGACTGATAAGATCAATAAGGAAAGTGCTGAACTCAACTGTGGGAGAAAGAAAGAAGAAAGCCTTCACAAAGTCTTATGCAAGGGCGAGTCGATCATCAACAGCTAACCAAACACAAAGGCATCAAGCGACCCGAACGATTTATATATTCATTTATCTCCTGTTGCTGAAAACAAAACCATACTTACCTCCAGGAGTGTTCGATGAAGACGGCCTCTTACACACGGTGTAGATGGAGACAGGTGCAATATATGTCCTATCAATTCTGGAAATGATGGATTAAAGAATACCTACCTCAACTCCAGGAATGCCAGCAGTGTGCCACAGATTCCAGGAACTTTGCCGAAGGAGATATCGTTCTTCTTGTGGATGACCTTGTGCCAAGGAATTCATGGATTATGATATTGTGAGAGACAATGAGGAGCCCTCAGATGAATTGCATCGATTCAAAATACATCACTGCCCAGATGAGAGAGTTTGCTTGAACAGTTTAAATCAACTTGGATTCCAGATGAGTTTAAGGCACAACAGGAGGTGAAAGCAGGACTGGAATCCATTCCAGTCCTGCTGGAATGGATTATGGGTTAGGCTTAGGGTATGGTTAGGTTTAGGGTTAGGTTAAGTGCTAGGGTTAGGGTTAGGGTAAGGTTAGGGTTAGGGTTAGGGTTAGAGTTAGGGTTAGGGTTAGGGTTAGGGTGAGGAAGCACTAAGTAATAAGCACTAAGCACTAAGAAATATTTGGCCATCCATACTGTAAAATATCATGAACTCAGGTTTAGAGTAAGGGTTAGGGTTATGTTTAGGGTTAGGGTTAGGGTTAGGGTTAAGGTTAAAGTAATGGGCTAGGCTTAGGGTTAGGGTTAGGGTTAGGTTTAGGTTAAGTGTTAAGGTTAGGGTTAGGGTTGGGTTAGAGTTAGGGTTACGGTTAAGGTTAGGTTTAGGGTTAGGGTTAGGGTTAGGGTTAGGGTTAGGGTTAGGGTTAGGGTTTGGGTTAGGGTAAGGGGTTAGGGTTAGGGTTAGGGTTAGGGTTATGGTTAGGGATAGGGTTAGGGTTAGGGTTACGGCTACAGTTAGGGTTAGGGTTAGGGTTAGGGTTAGGGTTAGGGTTAAGGTTAGGGTTAGGGCTACGGTTAGGGTTAGGGTTAGGGTTAGGGTTAGGGTTAGGGTTAGCATGGGGGTTAGGGGTTAGGGTTAGGGTTAAGGTTAGGGTTAGGGTTAAGGTTAGGGTTAGGGATATGGTTAGGGTTAGGGTTAGGGTTAGGGTAAGGGTTGGGGTTTGGGTTTGGGTTTGGGTTTGGTTTAGGGTTAGGGTTAGGGTTAAGGTTAAGGGTTAGGGTTAGGGTTAGGGTTAGGGTTAGGGTTAGGGTTAGGGTATGGGTTAGGGTAAGGGTTTTGGTTTGGGTTTGGGTTAAGGTTAAGGTTAAGGTGTG
>OMLC01081483.1:0-19403 GCA_900302585.1 Regalecus glesne
ATAAAATCATTCACTTTGATATACATGACAACATTAGCATTAAAACATCAATGGTAGAAACAGAAGGACACACTTCTTCAAACCATCATCATTGGATCACTGACTTCTACTAAAGCAGCTTCATTTGTAACATTATGTCTCAAGGCGTTAACACTGATTTTGAGCTTGCCAACAGCCAACCCATGAACTTCTGCCTCGTTGAGGTGATGTCCCTATGGATAAAAACACGACCTCAGCTGAAAGCAATGCTAAACTGTGCTATCTCTGGGGGTAACAGGAGAGTTTTGTAATCTGACTTTTCTGATCACCCCATGAGTGCAGTGGCATATCCAGGACGTCCCATCGAGTTCATCATTCTCCATGAGTGCAAGTCAAGTCCGTACAGTTCCAGGAAATCCTGGAACTGTACAGCATGAGAGCGCTGACAACATAACAAAACATTAACCCGTAAATTTTGAACAATAGTGTGCCTCCAGTTTTGAGTCCGTTTACAAAGAGCTTGCAGGAGCTTAAATCCCATCTGTATTGACGTGGGAAGATTATTTTTGCTTAATTATCCCTCATTCGTCCACCAAAGTCATGTGGAGTCGAATGAGATTTATCCATCCATTGTCAACTGCTTATCCGTACTTGGGTTGCAGGGAACTAAAGCCTACCCCGGTGTGTGTGTGAATTCCCATTTCAGTGCCACAAGGGGAAATTTGGAATTCTCTACATTCTAACCCATACTATTGTATCAGAGCAGTGAGTTCACACCATAGGGCACTCGGGGACCAGTTAGAGGTTCAGTGTCTTGCTCAAGGACACATCAACATGCTTTTTGCAGGACCGGCTATCAAACCTGTAACCTCCCAATTGCCAGACAATCACTCTACACACTGACCTATAACACCCCTTCTAAGCTATGCAGCATTTTCCAACAACTAGAGTGCCATAACATAATATGTCATGAAAATAAGGTCCAAGGACCTTTTGGTCTTTCACACATGATCACACATAATCTACAGCCCATCAAACCCTCTATGGAATACCAGGAGTTACCATTACTTTCACTTTTGATTTGTCAATCAGATCAAGTCACCGTGCTTCTGTGTTTATGGATTCATTTGGTGCTTTACAAGCTGGTAGCTTTTAATATCAAATACCTACAGATGAATCCATTATGTACATGGTGTATGGGGCATGCATATTACTCAGCCATGGCACACTGACACGCAGCCTCTGCAGGACCCCTGTGTACAGCAGCATCAACTCACGTCAAATGTCTTTATTTCAAACGTGCAAATAAAAACTAAAAATGACCAAGCATACATTAAAAACTATTAAAAACCATAACAAATCAACTGAAATAATTATAAACAAATATGTCAACAAATATATTCTAAACGGAGGAAGTCAGTGCTTAAGATTTCCTGCCCGCATCTTAGCGAACTCAGCTCTCATGTTAATACGAGTCATTTCATATGACGTGCTGTGCGTGATCGTACAATAAGGAGACTCACTAAGACGTAAGCAAGTTGCTTTATATCCAATTAACAGTCTAAAGGTCCGCTTAGAGCCACGACACAACCAAACAAAGACCAAACTGATTTCTCAGGACAAATGAATCAAGGGTGAGCACAGGAACCTCTGTGACGTCCGCGGAGCATTTCCAGGATAAATCAGTGGAAATCGGAGTTATGAAATACTTAAATCGAATCCGTGCCTACGATAAAGCCGTACGAGCGTCCGTCTGTCTGTTTGCTATTCATGTCAACGAGAATCCAAAGCAACCGGTCGAAAACTTTCGAACGCGCCCGAGTTAAACCTTTTACAGTCCAATGCATTCTTACAACGGCGTTAAAGACTGGCTACTAGGACGCCGTCCGGTACTAAAACCACACAGAACCATGCGCCGGCATTACGGACACGAGTAGCAGTGTTTGACACTCACCTTCCGTGTGGCGCAGGGAGGAACATAGGATGCTGGGTGATGTGGTTTTGGTCAATCGAGTGGAGCATTATGGGAGATGTAGTTTCTAAGACGGAGCCGATTTTTTGGGGGGTCATTTTAGGCATACAACGAAATTAACTTGGAAATAGAAAAACGGGTCACAACACGAGATCGGCAATAGCGACTAGAAATATGAGATAAACCCCAAAGCAGTGTAATCGGATCGTATGTGTTTAGGAGAACTCTAATGCAGCCAGACTTTCCAGACATGGTTTTATTCTAACTCAGCAACATGAAGTACAGTCATGGATGGAAACTTCAGACAGACATATTTCCAAAGAACCCTTAATGTGCTTTCATTAGTGACACCATGCATTCATCCCAAAATTCAGTTTTCTCTGATTGATTGAGGAAATGTCCAACATTTGACAAAAGTTAATTTGTGTCGCTAAGGAAAAACGACTTCTTGGTTGTTCCCATTAATTATTATTAATTATTATTATTATTCTATTGTCAACCACTTATCCAAAATCAGGTTACAGGGAACTGGGGCCTGTCTCAGTTCTCATTGGGTGAAAGGCATGGAAGTACCCTGTACAGGTTGCCAGTCCATCACAAGGCAGAGCAGTTAGGGGAACAGTGTCTTGCTCATGGGTACTTCAACGCATTTCTCTGTAGGGGCTGGGATTGAAACTGCAATTGCCAGATAACCACTCCATGTACTGAGATATGCCATCCCTATTATTATTATTATTAGTAGTAGTAGTAGTAGTAGTAGTAGTAGTAATATGTGCTATTCACAAGAAAGAGGTGAATCAGTTCAACTGGATCAGAAGTTTATTTGGAAACGATTCAGTCTGAGACTGAAGAAGACTTCAGTTCGTTTTGTCACCTGGCGAGTGACAAAGCGTTTCCAAATAAACGTCTGATCCAGTGGAACTGATTGATCTCTTTTTGTGATTTCCATAACTGGATTATTGAGCATGCACCAAGACAATATATGTTATTATTTGCTCCTGCACCATAGTGCTCCACCAAAAGGGTGAGGTCAATCTGTGTCTCTCAGATTGCTTCACTTGATATTTCATCAATATAAAATGAATGAGCCTTTTGGTTCCCTTCCAACAAGTCATCTGTCCTTCATAATGTTCACCACAGCAAATATACATGGCACATGGTGCAGCAATGATTTGTTTAAACAGTTTAAACAATGTATTTGAAAACACATTATGTAGCTACAGCTTTGGTGCAAAGTCACATCATCCTCTCTTGGTGGGATATAATATGATAATATTTTTCACACCAATAAATTTATAGTGGACCACAGGCATCAGTATATTTCAGCTGAAATGGGGCCTCGGTGCTGATGTAGCAAGAACTCTTCACTGACTATCACTACACCATAAAAAAGACAGGGTAGAATATGGGATGGAGTTGTGACCATCTCTGAGATCTCCCTCAGCTGCGATCTCATTTCTCCTGGAGGATGGATCACCTGTGTCGTCAAAGTTACTGAACCTGCTCCGAGGAACTGACCTTAGAAACAAAAACTGACTTTGAAATAAAATGTGGTGATTGGCTGTGAGCCACCCAGAGTAGAGAGGGATAACAAAACCCATGCCCATCAGTGGAGGCTGAGATGACATCCCCATGACTACAGAGCATTTAACATGTACATTTCTGCTTTTAGAGTCATGATTTGTTTTCCTCCCCAAAACAGGCCGAGAGATCAGTGTGTTTTTGCACCACAGACCATAATCAGGGCAGATTCCTGCTGCTGTTATAGAAAATAAACATTTTAATGTCACTTGGACTTTATATGCTGTGAAGGTATGAAATTGGTACTTCTCACTGACAGCAGAATCCGTCCCAAGGCCAGACAAATATTGTTTTCCACAACACCCTCCTTTTTAACACCGGGTCGTTTTGTTTAACTACCAGTTCTCTCTACTGTCCACTTACCATTTATTGTCCACAGACACTGAAACTGGACTTGGGCAACTGTGTGCCATGAAGCAACAAGAGTACAGAGGTTTTAGTCAGTCACAACTGACTGAAACCTGGTTATTTTAGAAGAAGAGGAAGAAGAGGAAGAAGAAGATTCATCCATTTGTCATTTTACATACATACAATGACAAGTGTTCTCTGTACGTAATCTATCCTATTGTAAAGGAGTAGGGAGCAGCTGTAGCACCCAGGGACCAACTCCAGTTTTTTCTCCTATTGCCTTGCTCAGGGGCACAGACAGTAGTATTAATCCGGACATGCATGCTTTTTAAATGGTGGGAAGAAACCAGATTCCCAGAGGAAACCCACACAATAAGTCAATTTACTATTTACTTAGCAAGTAGAGCTCATACTCTTCAGTCTCATGAGACCCCTCTCATCTTAAGAACATTGTCGAGCAGTTTGACATGTTCCTTTTCTACTGGCTTGGGATCGTGCACCGTTTTAATGGTAGCCCACCAGTGTAATGATTTTAGCATTCACATTTACAAGATTCAAACCTTTGACATTCTTCACCCCCTGGCTTCCTGTGACTTATCCCTACCTGAGCAACTTCAAGGCAATAAATAACTTGACCTCATCATGACTCTTATCAGAGTAGTCTGTCACCTCACAGTTATGTGCCTCCACACATCTGACTACTATGTTCTCTAGATTTCTATTTACCTCCAACTTGTCACTCTAACTTCCCCCAACTCCTATTACTTAAAGACCCAACCTCCACTCCCTGTACCCCACGAGCCTATCAGCTCCTGAGACAGCAAAGATCTGATACGTTATCCATCTTTTATTTCCTTTCTTTCTCTATGTGTACCACCCTGCTTGAGCTGCCAACACTCAGAACAGTCTCCAATGCCTGACACTGCCATAAACTGATCTCCAAATTCTCCTCCCTCCCCACCCCATCCTACTCCTACACTGTGATTCTTCCCTCCACCATAAGGAGAAAGTTATAGTCATCAATGGTCAATTCCCTCCCCACCTTCCATCTTGTCAACTGATCTTGATATTCTGATTTTATCCTAATCCCTCCCCTCTCAGAAACTGAAGTTTCCAATCTTCTCTCACCATCCCACAATATTTTCTCTTGGTACCCTTCCCTCATCCCTCCTTAGGTCCATCATCCTGTCCATCTTCTCCCATCTGAGTCACACTTTGAATACCTCTCACTTATCTGGAGTTCTTCCTTCAGACTTTAAGCTTGCTGGGAGCACCTTGTAACTGACGAAACTATTATCAGGTGCTACTGTGGCTCAGATCTATTGGCCAGTCTTGTGCCTCCTTTTCCAAGCCAAAGCACTTAAATGAGCAGCAGGCAATACGCTCTTTGTTCTCTTTCAGGACAATCAATCATTCATGACCCGTCTAGTTTCTAAAGACAAGTCATTCCCCTGAAGTTACTGGGACACTTGACAAAGCAATCGCAGCTTGCAAGTCCTCAGTAGTCATCCTCCTTGATCTATCTACCATATTTGACAGTGTACCACCAGATACTACTGTCAGCATTGTTGGCCTGAGCATCGTTGACACTGTGCTTAAGTGCTTCAAATCATACCCAACTGGGTGGTGATACCAAGTATCATGGACGGTTCAAATGGGTATTACTCAAGGCTCAGTGCTTAGCCCACCTCTTTTTCAAATATGTACGGTCTATCTTGCCCCCCATCATCTATACATTACATTATAGGCATTTGGCAGACACCTCTTATCCAGAGTGACGTGCTAGTGCATAGGGTCAAGGTAAAAAAAGATACTGGAGTATACCTAGATCTAGGTATACTGACAACACTCAATTCTTACTGCATTTTCTCCCCAGAAGTCTCTAAGGGATTGGGAGCAGGTATATGTGATCTGATGATATACATCATATAACAATATAACAATGTCTACTGTTTCCTATTGTGTTCAATCATTTATTTTATCATGTCACAAATCACACTACAATATCTTTCATCACTTGGATGACTGAATTATTTTGTATGACACTGATGCGGGCACAAAATATGCATGAAAGCAACAAAAACAAAGATGGAAGAGAGTAAATGGAGTAATTCAGAACAAGAGAAGGATTCTGACTGGCCAAGACAAAACAAGGAACTTTAATCTTAAGGAGGGGCTATTTCTGTCAGATGGACATGGTTTGTGAATGAAAAGTCTGACATTGACCAGAAAACCGTATATTGAAAATTCAGTTTAATTTGTTTACAAATATAGTTGAGGCGTGTTCTCCACTTGACTTTTTAATTTTTTATAAATTAATGACCAACATCATCAAGTCATATGGGGAAAAGTTTTTAGAAGGGATTGGAAAATAGAATTTTGATGCTATAACATATGTACATCAACCACAATTAGAATTTTTGAATTGGAACATAGAAAGAACACTACTGGAAAGCCTCTATATAAAACCTCAAAAACACAACAAAATGTCCCCCTTAATATTAGATATCATATTACATTGGTTAGCTGAAAATTTACACAATGAATATAAATAAAAGCAGAATGGTAAATTGACTAATTTTTATATAGTGCTTCTCTGGTCTAGTGACCCCTCAGAGCTCTTTACATTGTATGCCTCACATTTGCAGAGCATCGGTGATTAAGGCCAGGTGCCCTTCCCTGACAACCTGTGGTGGAATCAAAACCTGCAACGCCTGACATACAGGCATACATACTATTACCGAGCTGCCAGAGCCCCCCTAAAAATGTTTTATTAAAAACATCAAATATGAAGAACATTTTATTTATCAAGTATATAATTCAAAATGTATTAAGAAACAGGCTTTCCATATGGTGGTTTTAAAGAAACCACTTATTCACTGAATTTATGGAAAACATGTTATAGTGTGATATGCATTGAAATCTGGGTATGAAATTACTTATATTAAGATTTTGATCATATTGCACAGCCCTAGTTGGTGAGTGTCTTACTTGCATATCTTCTTGGATGTGGACACAAGTATCTCTAGTTCAGTCTGTCCAGAGCATAGCTACAGGTCCTTCCTTCCAACGCCTCCATCTGAAATGAATGACATTGATAGGACTGATCCATATTCGTCTCCCTCAGCCATAGACACATCAAGACACAGTCCATCTAGCTGTGCTGGTACTTTATTTCCTGGTATAGATTATATTGTCTCTTTTGTGCTGATGTTGATGTTTCTGAGCCCAGAGTGAATAGGGACATGAAATGTGAGCCAGTGAACTGGGTTTTGACATGAGGTCCAGAATATATGTACTGATCTTTATTTTTATAAGGTTTAAAACACCCCAACATTTCAAAGGGAGAAAGCCCTGTCGAGGGAGGAACCTCCTTACGACCTCACTGGTCATTGATTTTTAGTGTTTTTTTTAAAGGTCTTCATGATCCTGCCAATCCAGGGAGGCACACAGACACTGCTGGATTAAATGTTAAACACTGTTCAGCTGATGGAGTATCTGTGGCATAAATTCAAGGGTCAAGCAAGATCTTCAGTCCCTGAAGCCACCATATATGTCATCCATGTGACAATGGGCAGTGATGTCCTCTCTGGCCACAGGAAATGTGACCCTGCTTCCTTATCCATACCCAAATCCACATATCAGCCACATCCTCATACTGCAAACTTCAAAATGTCCACAGTAAGCTCAGACAGAGTGTTATCTTTAGAAGAAAACAACTTTGATTTTTCATTGTACAGGTTACCATGACATGTGTTCTCTGCATTAACCCATCCTATTGTATAGGAGCACTGGGCAGCTCCAATGCCCAAGGACCAACTCCAGTTCTTTTCTCTATTGCCTTGCTCAGGGGAACAGGAAGTAGGGAGCATCAACCCTAACACACATGTCTCTTTGATGGTGAGAGGAAAAAACACAGACATGGGAGAACATGCAAACTCCACACAGAAAGGACCTAGGATTTGAACCCAGGACTTTGTTGCTGTGAGGCAACAGTGCTAACTGCTGTACCATCAATACACTCATCATCATTATGGCTTTGTCCAGTTGTCCAGTACCACAATTATTATAAAATAGATTTTGGAAGAACTGCAAAATCCCCATAGTACCTGAGGAAAAGTAGAAGCAATGAAATATTTCGGGCTATATCCTCGATGCAGAAACATGAGTCTGATCTTCAGCATTCTTGAACCACAACAGTGCAGGAGTGCAGAGTTCTGCCAAGGTCAACAAAGCTCGCATCTGGGTAAGCAAGACCCTAAGTTCAAGCAGAGTCTCTAAGGACTGTTTCTGCCAGATGGCATCCACAATCATTAGGAAATGAGATTTTCTTAGATGCCCTGCATTCTGGAACAAGGTGGTATTATAGAGATTTCCGGTCTCACTCACAAACCACACATGTTGGTCTGTTGATTGGCTACCATCTTAATAAACAGCCGCTTGGCTAATAATCCATTGTTGCTTCCATCAAAGATGAAAAAACAAACATAATATTTATATTTTGGTGGCACAGTTGATAATAGGAAGGTATGTCGTTTTTTCTGACATGATTCATTGTAATAGTAATAATAATAATAATAATAATATCTCAAACTAAGATCATATGTATACTCAACATCATATATCAGCATGTTTTCAGTCCAGAGCACTGACAGATGGGAAAAAGACATTAACAAAAAGATTCACTCTCATGCATCAGGGCTCTGTATGAAATCCATGGTGTAATCCTACAAGGAAACCACATTTATTCTCAAGGTTTTATCAATTTCTGCACTATCTTTTGTTGAGTCACTCCAACAAAAAACCCTAGACACCCTATTTCCAAAGAGTAACTCCAATATTCCTTCCTCAATGGTCAGACTCAGCTTCTAAGTCCAAGCATCTATGCTCCTTCATTTCATATGCCTCATCGATGATAGAGCCCAGCTTCTAGCAGTCTTGATGAATATACGGTTTATATTACCCAACTAGTACATATGGTGGAAAACTTATTTTCTGTTCATAAGACACGAATTGGAAGAGGAAGAATCTTTATATATTAGTCATTCTACATACAAAAAGAAATGTGTCCTCTACATCCAACTTATCCCCTTGTATGGGACCAGTGATCAGCTGCAGAGCCTGACAAGTAGTTAAGGGTTCAGTGTCTTGCTCAAGTACACTCCAACATGCTTTATTAAGGAACCGGGGATCAAACCACTACTCTCCTAATTCCTTGATGACCGCCTTACCTCCTGAACTACGCCACCTCTGGATATGCAGATAATTTGATACCTGGCAAGTCAAAGTGAACTTGAGCTTTCAGCGATTTCATGAAGGAACCTGACAGGGTGAACCTTTGTTCCTGACTTATTACATCACCCTTCTACGATGACTGTGACTGAAATGACCAAAAACGATACCTATTTTAGATATGTTGAAAAGTGGACAGACACTGGAGACACTGGGGATGAGTAAATGGCTCCTGTATCCCCTGACTTTCAGAGGTAATAAACCCGTTTTTGAAGAAGACTCCTTACTTGTATCAGGCTATTCCACGGCTATAAAGCATCCTAAAATTTTAGTATACATTAGATTCAACATTCACAGGTGAACTAAGGAAAAAGCATATTAACTCATGTTTTATTTGATGGCATGTCAAGTAACTCCCGACTCCCTGACCCTCCTTGTCTTCATGCAGAACTGTCTACCACGGTTGTGTTTTGAAGCACTGGCAACATTTACATGCAGAGTACTTCATCTCTTCGAATATACTGGTTCCCGTTAAATAATCAGCTCAGACTGTTCATATGCATGCTGAATTACATGAATAAATGCTAATAACAATAGCTAATAATCTTGCATGTCCCTGCAGAAAACGTGCCAAAGTGTCCCTGTGCAAGACACGAAACCTCTAATTGCTCAAGCCCTGTGATGGAATGGTGGCCTGTCCGGGGTGGGTCCTTGCCTTTCACCCACTGAATACTAGGATAAGGTCCAACATGCCTACGCAACCTGACTTTGCATAAGTGGTGGATGATGGGTGGACGAATGGACTCTCACATGCTAGTACACAGTCGATCATTTTAGATACAGATAACCGTATAACTTCAAATATACATTACGTGCTATGCAAAATGATCTTCAATCATCATTAAACAGGAGAGGGTGAGCAAGAAAAGAGCAGCTTTATGGCCCTGTATTTGCCTGTTGTTTTGATCAGTCATTGATTATTACGCCCCACTTCCATTTAGATATTGAGTGGAGTGATGTAGATGACTTTAGAGCAAGGCTATATTTCACCACTTCTGGAAGGTGTAACATGATTTTTTTTCAGGAGCCAACTAGTAATTGCCATACAAGGTGTATCTCGCATTTTACTCCCATAACCACCCACCACTGAACAAAATTGCATTTGACAGCTCTCCAGGTCTATGCAAATCTGCATAACAACAAAAACAATAATAATGATATTGATAATATTCTCCCTTCATAGGGACAGAACAAATTAATGAACATTTAGAATGTAAATCCACCAGTCTCGCCAGAGTGTTACTCAAGGAAGGAATCAGCGATCAAACTGCCGACCTGCTCGCTGGTTTCCTTATAGATCAATGTCATCTGTGAACATCATAGTCCACAGAGATTCCTGCCTGATCTCATCTGTCAATCTGTCCATCAACACTGCAAACAAGATAGGGCTCAGTCAACATTCAGCCCGATTCAGGAAACATGACTACCAAATTCGGTGCATGTAGCTGAAACTAAATGCCCCCCTGTAGCCTCATTTAAATGTGGAGGCACTATAGAGTCCCTGGCCTACACCCAGGACAGAGCCTCTGTCCCTGAGTAACTGTCACGAGCACTGATGTGTGAACCACATTCTATGAGTTTAGGCCTTGAGAATCATCTAAAAAATGGCCAAGTCTTGAAGAGGAAAGAGAAAGACTAATAACCCAAAGACAGAGTAATAATCCATACCGAAACAACAGGGCCCTCCCCTGCCAGTTCTGGGCTCTGAATAATCATGCAAGGCACTCTGCTCAGTCTTTTATATCTCACTTTCGGGGCTAGTCCAGAGTTTATCAACAAAGCTCCCCTCTCAAGGATTACAAGGAACAGGCTGACCCTTCAGGGCTATATTGGATTGCTCTGTGATTTATATATCTATTTTCTCTGGAGTTGTACTACCAACCTGTATCCACAGAGACCAGTTCATGCTTCATGGCTCACAAATTAAGTTTAAACACTTAAGGAGATAACACATTTGTCTCCAAAGCTCACACAAAGTGCATGACAGCATGGAAAAGCATGTTGGGGACAGCATAGCTCAGGAGGTAGGATGGTCCTCTATTTGTCAGAAGATTGGTGGTTTGATCCCTGGTTTCTTCAGAAAATTTATAGAAGTGTCCTTGAGCAAGACACTGAACCCCATAACTGTTTGGGACAAGAGATGAAACGTAACCTCATGGCTAAATCTGGTTTATTGACATTCTAAATGTCCATCAATAGAAACTCTCCCCATAAAGGAGATTATCATTATCATCATTATTATTGTTGTTGTTTTAAGAATATTCAGTTTAAAACCTGTTTAGTGGACAAGAGACTAAGAGAAATGAAGCAGACATTGTTCACAGATCACTTGTGGTGTATGTATGTGTATGGGTCAATACATGGTATTTCTAACCAGGGCCTCTTCATGGGGTAGGGGCTGGTTTTATGTGCCCTTTTTTTAGATCTTCCTCAGTCATGGCCACACTCATTCCCTTCTCACATCTCACTTAATCTTCTGTGTTATTTGGTTTTGAAGAATGTGAACAATTCCAGTGGAGATGACTGAGGGGGTGGTAGGGGGCTGAGGCTGCCCTGGAGTGAGCAGTCATCCCGGCTGATTTAAGAACATTGAGCTTCCAGCTGTAATAGCTACACTGGCAAGGCAGCTCCTTTACCACCAATCTCCACTATGACCCATCACTAGATAGTGATGGGTCTCGACCAATTACTGTTTTGCCACCTGCAAATTACAGATAACCAAGGGATAGGTAATTAGCAATGTCATTGTGGCTGAAGAGAGGAGAATAGAGCATGCCGGGCCAGTGCACACCTGACATCTCAGGATGATCAAATCTTCCGGGCTGATGCCTTACATCTGGCTATTGGACTGGGAATGTATCTCAGAGGACAGGCTGGTGGAGGCTCTTAAAAGAGATCAGAACACCTTCCAGGGCCTGGATGCAAACTGTGGGGTATGATCACACACAACATGGGGACCTAGCGAAGACTATGGATCCTTAATACAAACTTTAAGGCAAGCAAAATGAAGTTTGAGCAGGGGAAGAGCCTGGAGAGTCTTTAAGTCATAATAGAGAGTCAGTTGTTAAAACCCAGTCAGTAAGGGTATCTGACCTTGCTCCCCCAAGCTCCATCTAAGTCTGTGTTCACCCACATAATCCAGTAAACATAGATCTCTCACACTAGAACTGGAAGAATGTCCACTATTTTTACTGAAAATCCAACAGGGATCAACTGGACACAACCCTAAAAGAAAATGGTGACTTTCTTCTTCTCCTCTTCCTCCTCTTCCTCTTCCTGTAGTTGGCAGCATACGGGATAGATCACATGCGTACTGCTGCCCTCCACAGGCTAAATTTAGATGTGAATAAACTGACCACCTACTATACACCTGTGGGTATACATGAGATTAAAGAAGGAGGTCGATCACTGTTAGTAATTAAGTTCAATGAGAGAACGCCTAGAGCCTTGGTTGATGTGCTCAGCATGTGGGCTCATGTGCAATGTGTGGGTGTATTTATATCTTGCACATTTATCATTATCATCATTGATATTAACTTGTTTTTTTCTCCTTTCATTTTTTTAAACCTCTGCTGTACAATGAATGCTATGTTTTGTGCTGGTATTGCTTCTTTTGTGCCACATAAATAAATAAATTAATAAATGAACGGACCAAACAGACAGACATTTTTAAATGAATAAATACATACATAATAAATAATAATTAATCAATTGATTAAGAAAAAAGGTAATAATTATAAATAAGTAAATAACTCCTGCACTCCTTTCATTTTCCCCAGTCATCAGAACCAATCAGTGATTAAAAAGAATAGTCTGTCTCTCCAACTTCTGTCTATGAGATGTGCGTTTCCTCCCTGTAACACCTACAGTCAGTAATGACAACACGTTGGCTCTGAGTGGTGACCGTGGAGATACAGGCTTTCACGAACCACATCCACTTACTACCACTTCTGCTGGCTGACGGACGACAGCTGATGTAATGGATTTACGATGCTTACTAAACGTGTTTTAATGTACAGTGAATACCAAGCAGAGTATTGGCATGCACAGCATAGCAGGGCATTCAGATTGCTCTGCCAATACCACTACTACTGACAATAACAACAACAATGACAGGTAGAAAATAATTAACGCAACCTGTAAATTAAAACATATAAACCAGGAAAGCCCTCTGGAAGTGTTACACCTCTGAAAGGGGAAGGGGGATAAGTGAAATACAGTCGACAACACTGGCCACACAGGGCTGCCGCTTGTAACTGAATCACCTTTGTGATGATGACAAAAACGAAATATAAGTTTTGTAATCGGCACTAGCTAGCTTAGCTACCGTTAGCTAGCGTCTAGCTAATGTTAATGGCTAACGTTCTGTTCATTTGGTGATCTCAAAATCGACTGTGTGCAATTAATTGATCAATGGCAAATGTCACAATACATTCCCAAACTTATATCCAAACAAACCATGGTGGTCTTTATACATTAGCCTACCTGAAAGTGGAGAATGAGTGAAATACAGTTGACAACTCTGGACACACGGAGCCGCTGCTTGTTGACGGGACGGTGACACTACGGTACGCTACGCAGCCCGCGCTGCCATCCAAAATTCAGGCCTAATCTCGCGAGACTCCACCAATCGAGAAGAGACGTGTTTCAACCTATCAGAGAAGCAAGCAGGGAGTGTGTTAGCAGGAGATAACCGTGGGGAACAGAGAGAGGAGCTTATTAGTTCCCCCAGCTGCCTCCACAATCAATGTTTCAGCCCTCAGCTGGCTGCTGGATCCAGACAGTCCCAGAGATTAGGCTCCCATGGAGGGGCTGCCTGACTTTAGTGACTATAACTTTCTATCTAATAGAATGAGAGTATTCTGGGGGGCTGCGGTAGCTCAGTGGTAAAGCGTGTGCTTTGGGAACTGACGATCCAGGGGCTATGAGTTGTAATCCAGTGGCCAGGCATCAGGAAGGGGATCTGGTCTTGATGCCCTCCCCCCAAGCTCTATCTATGTCTATGTCCACCCCCTCAGCGTGGGGACTAATTGTGACGTGGAAGACGGGCTTCTCAAATTGACGACGTTATGGTATTATGGTCCGTTTCTCCCCTTTGTTTTTCTAACACCTTCCTCTTTTCCAAGAAGGCCCCATGGCAGGAATACCTGGCATGTCATTTGGGTGATGTGTCACTGTTGGGAGACAGGGGCTTAAGACTGGCTGCTGTGACTCGGCTGGCTTTGTAGACAGTGCTACAAACAGTTTCCTACATCAGCCAGCATTTGCCAATCTGTAATGTATTGCCTGGCAGAGAGGCAGGCCCTACAATGGCTGCCCCGTTTCACATCTGCTAAGGGATCAGCGTGACTTTGAGCGGTCTTGTTAAATGACGCTCTTGAACTTACAACACTACAGTTTTTCCATCCTTCCCACAGTTATCCAATAAAGTGCATGAGCTAATAAACAACAAGCGCTGGCACCAGATCACATCGTGATCCTATACTCACATGGGTTCTTTACAGCGGGCTACACATGACTCGACATATGAGGCCCGGCTGGCTTTTACTGAGGCCAGTCAAGAGAAGCCTCAGATGTCCACTAGCTGTGGCATTAGATGCAGCAGAGGGCTTGTTTTGCTCAAGAGGCATGGCGGCCTGAGCCCGCCGAGTGAAGCGGGCTTACCAAAGTTGTATTTAATCTCCACTTTAAAGTCAAGTTTAAACACAAATAAGTGACTTTATCAAAGACTATTTGAAAGTTAAGCCAAGAAAAGCTCTTACATTAGGCTTTGCCCATCCTTTACTCGACAATGAGAGGTTTCCAGTCCAGTCTTTGACTACCGCCAGAACTACTGCTGTGCTGTTCTGCCAGGTTGTCCATCACATGTACCTGTTGCCCCGGGCCTTGAGCCCCCTCAGCTGGGGGAATGCCAACAAAAGAAAGACAGAAAGAGAAAAGCTAACGAACAAATAAACAGCAAGAAAAGAAAGAAACAAAGAATAAAGAAAGCCGCGTTATCAAGGCATCACGGCTCAGAAGCTAAAGCAGGTCATCTAGTAATCGGAGGGTTGCTGGTTCGACCCCCAACTCTTTCAGAAAGCATGCTGAAGTGCCCTTGAGCCAGACGCTACACCTATAACAGCTTCACACTGCTCCTCTGCAACAGAAAGACCTTTTTTTTAAAGGCCGGATGCTCATCCTGACACCCCGCAGTGGGTTTGAACCCGCAACACATGGCCGAGCAGTTCGAAAAGCACATGGTCAACCACCGAGCAATCCAGGCCCCCTTTGCTCCTATACCATAGGATGGGTTGAATGCAGACATACTTCATGGTGAGAGGACAATGAACAAATAAACAGGCTTAAAATCTCTTTTGTCATTGTAGGTCATAATGATCCTAAGGATCAGCTGGAAGGACAGATGCACCGACATTAGCATTCTGGAAGAAGCCAACATGCCTAGCATCACGGCCATAATAATGCAGCCCCATCTCCGACGGGCAGGCCATGTCATCTACATGTTCAACACACGTCTCCTCAAACAGACCCTGTACTCCCAGCTGAGGGAAGGTTAGCGAGCGCCCGGTGGGCAAAAGAAACATTTCAAGGACAACATCAAGACCGGTCTGAAGAAATTCAGCATCACCTCAAGCAACTGGGAACACATTGTACCAGATAGGTGTTCCTGAAGGCCATCTGAGCTGCAGGTCATGAAATGAAACGCCTCTGGCACAGACGAGGAGAGAGAAAGGCTCAACCACCATGGCTGTCCCCTGTCCACACAGCACCAATAAATGTGGCTCGCAGCTCAGCCTCTACAGCCATCTGAAGACCCACCATTAGACAACCCACTTCAAATGACTGCTAATGGTGATGATGATGATGATGATGAAGAACGGGCTCTCTGCATTTTATTGTATAGGAGCAGCGAGCAGCTGCTGTGCCCGGGGAACAGCTCCAGTTCTGGCAGACATGGGGAGAACATACAAACTCCACACAGAAAAGACCTGGGATGGCCTGGGGTTCAAACCTAGGACCTTCATGCTGTGAGGCAACAGTGGCAACCGCTGGGCCACCATACTGCCAGGTGAATGTAATGAACCTCCTGGCAGAATAGAGCACAGCTGTGTCCAGAAACCATCTCTTGCTCCCTGTCTTCTGTTAAGACTCAATATAAAACCATATAGGCTTCGCCATAGAGGAGGCATAGGCAGCCCTGTGCCGGCAATAGGCAGGATTTCAACCAATCAGTAAACAGGCTGATTTCACCAATTACCATCACCAGATTAAGAGGACGGAGTAGTCAATGAAATCACTGGGTGCTGTGATTCCTTGGATGGGAAGCTCCCACGCTGGTGACCCTCGGTCACTAACGGCTGCTGTGGGGAGCACTAAATGGAGGTTTCAGACACTACCGAATTATCATTCTGTGGCTCCTTCCGGTCTCAACACATGATCATCAGTGGTGAGGAGTGAACGAGCAGAGCCAGGAAGAGGTGAAGCATTGCGTCAGTGTATTCTCAGCAAAAAGCAGTGCACGTCTGTTGGACGTTGCAGTTGCATTGTGGGAACTTTGGAGGGGACTAAATAGTGAATGAAGGTCATTGATGCAACGTGAAAAATGGAGGTTGGTCAGTACACTGCGCCATAGAGGAGATGAGGAGCTGTCATTTGAACGACAGCCTGTGGAAGTAAACTGAGATAATGGTGATAATAATAATAATAATCATAATCATAATAATAATAATAGTAATAATAATAATGACAAGCCCACCTGGTCATTTCTCAAGTGAGGCATTCCAGACACGTCCAGCTGGGAGGAGGCTACAGGGTAGACTCAGGACCAGATGGAGGGGTCATATCCCCACACTGGCCTGGGACCACCTCAGGACCCCCAGTCAGAGCTGGTAGATGTGGCCAGGAAAAGAGGAGTTTGGGGTCCCCTGCTGGACCTGATGCCTCCATGACCTGACTTCAGATAAATGGTTGGCGATGGATGGATAATAACGATGATGATAATAGCAATGAGGATAATAATAATCGGTTACGTGTGATGCCATCAGCTGAATAACAGTGTTTAATATTCCCCACAGGCTTTCGTGCTGTGTTTGTATTGCTGTGTCATTCCTCAGAAACGGGCTTGTTTTGTACAACACCATGCACCCAAAAAACACAACAGCGACAACACTGCTGTGATCAGAGCTCGTTAATCAGGTCCTCAAATACCATCAGCAAGTGCTGCTGATTTTTATTGCATTCACCTGCTTTTCCAGGCCCGCCAGACGTCGGTTCAGACGGCCGGAGCACCAGACACAACATGTGAGAGCAAATGACAACCCAGCAGCAGGAGGGAAGATTCAAACTCAGATGTCTTTAGTTAAAAATGTGATTCAACAAAATAATTATGATCAAGAGTCCGACAAATACTAAATGTTGAAAAGGAGCAAATGTGTCACAAATACTGAAGACGATAAAAATGATTTAAAAATACAACAAATAAAAACAATCAAAGAAATAATGAATTCCCTGGTGTGTGTGCTCTGATGCCAAACTACCAAGGCCTCCTCAAAGCTCTTCATCCATCCATCCATCCTTCCATCCATCCATCCATCCATCTATGGCTGCTTGTCGGGTCGGGTCACAGGGTCATGCTGGAGCCTATCCTGGTGTTCACTGGGGGAGGGGAGAGACCCTGGATAGGTCTCTGCTCCATCTCAGGCCGTGTGTCTTATTATGTGTAGACATCATCCATTACACGTCGGTCCATCTTGGGAGAGAGATCCTCCTCTGGTGCTCTCCCTGAGGTTTCTTCCTATTTTTATTCCTGTGAAAGGTTTTTAAGGGACTTGTTCCTGATCTGATGTGAGGGTCTAAGGACAGGAGGTTGTGTTGCTGTAAAGCCCACTGAGGCACATTTGTTATTTGTGATAATGGACTATACAATTAAAATGGACTTGACTTGACTACAGATGGATGGTTTGGTAAATCGAGCAGACAGCACATTTGGGTTGGGAATATACTCTTGTTGCTTAATGATGACATATATACACACAGAGTGATACTGACTGATTGTGATTTCCTTACCTGGATGATGAGCATGAGCATCGGGACCCAGCTATAGGTAGCATGGCTTCTAGTTCGTGCTATGCCATACATGTCATCAGCATAGCTCAGTGGTAGAGCGGTCGTCTGGGAATCGGAAGGTCACAGATACGATATTTTGTCCAGCACAAAGCTTGTTGAGGTGTCCTTGGGCAAGACACTGAACCCCTAACTGCTCCCTGAGTGCCACATGGTGACAGCTGAATGCTCCTATACATATAGAGTGGGTTAAAATGCAGAGAAATCCAAAATTCCCCTTGTGGGACTGATAAGGGAATCATAAAAATTAAAAGAATATAGAGAATTGCACATTGTAGTGTGAGTTTTAGATATTGTATTTTAGCCAGATGTGCTATTATTGTATAGAATGAGTTTTAGGTCATATTTTCATATTTTTCATTTTTGGGCTAAATCTGTAATATTTAAATTTGCCTCTGAATGTTCATTAATATGCCGTCCTTCTTCTTCTTCTTCTTCTTCTCCTCCTTCTTCTCCTCCTCCTCCTCCTTCTTCTTCTTCTTCTTCTCCTCCTTCTTCTTCTTCTTCTTCTCCTCCTTCTTCTCCTCCTCCTCCTTCTTCTTCTTGTTCTCCTCCTTCTTCTTCTTCTTCCCCTCCTCCTTCTACTCCTCCTTCTACTCCTCCTTCTTCTTCTTCTCCTCCTCCTTCTTCTACTCCTCCTTCTTCTCCTTCTTCTTCTTCTTCTTCTTCTAGCCCGTCTCTTGTTTTTCAGGGGTTGCCACAGCAGATTGTATCGTCTACATTGGTACCATATATGGTGGCCTCAACTGATGCGTATGGGCTTGCCCATCCACTTAATGGTCTAGCAAAATTTTACATGAGAGGGCCTTCTAGACACAACCACTACTAACTCTGTGGATGGGAGCACAGTTAACGTGCTGGAGGCCATTTCAGTATTTATGGACATGCACACATGCCTATTGCCAGATTAATATTACTTGACATTATTAACTTTAATATACACAGTCCCTTTTTAAATACACGTATACAAAAATACTGGTAGATTGATTTTGTGTTTGTTTGTTGTAAATCATGGTGGTGGCTAATCGGGGCAAGTTTGAGCTCCTGCAGGCCCTGATAACACATTGGTCCCTGTGATGAAGCGATCTGACTTCTCTGCCGTCGGCAC
>OMLC01081485.1:0-18579 GCA_900302585.1 Regalecus glesne
GTGAGAGTTGTGAGTGTGTGTGTGTGTGTGTGTGTGTGGATGTTAACTATTGTTTGGACTGTTCTGCAGGCAAAGGTCCAGAGACTATCTTTGCGGGTCAGAATCTGAACGATAACGAGTGGCACACAGTGCGCGTGTTCAGGAGAGGAAAAAGTTTGAAACTGACCGTAGATGATCTGCCGCCTGTGGAAGGTACTCCTCATCTGCTGCCGTTTGTGTTGTGGAATGAGTTTTTTTCTCTATTTTAGACCCTAGACCTCGTACAGCCTTAATTGGGCTCTGTAATAGGTAAGACACAAGCTTCATTGTTGAGGGCCCATTCTGCTTTTGACTGCACTATGGTGGAGATATATACCTTGCTAACATGGGTCAATAAATCCTTCTTTATTCTAGAGAACACCCGTGCATCCATGCATTATGCTTGCTCCACTCTGATCGGTCCTCTTGCAAATAGATAAATCTCTAGGTTTCCCTACAGAAACTTAGAGATGGGGATATTTAGTCAAATTCACTTACATGACTTGCATCCTGCCTTGCAGACCTTACTTTGAAGAATCATGCAGACTTTTAACTTATTTTCAGTTGCAATGGCAGTAGGACTAGTTGTATCTGTTGGTTCAAAAATTAGTACTCTAGCCAAAACATGTGCACATACATATAGACAACTCCAGTAATATATTGTCTCCCCTCTCCCCCGCTTACCAACCGAAGGTCAAATGGCAGGTGACCACACCCAGCTGGAGTTCCATAATATTGAGACAGGTATTGTGACAGAGAAGCGCTACATGTCCATGGTACCATCCAACTTCATCGGCCATCTGCAGAGCCTCTCCTTCAACGGCATGGCCTACATAGACCTCTGTAAAAATGGTGACATTGACTACTGTGAACTCAACGCTATGATTGGCTTCAAGAACATCATTGCAGACCCAGTCACCTTCAAGTCTCGCTCCAGCTACGTGACCCTGACCACCCTGCAGGCCTACTACTCCATGCACCTTTTCTTCCAGTTCAAAACCACCTCCCCCGATGGGCTCATCTTATACAACAGCGGAGATGGAAATGACTTCATTGTAGTCGAGCTAGTCAAGGGGTAAGTTGACAGTGTTTTGAATGAGCCCAAATGAAATTGCTTTAATTAGGCTACTTGGACTTAACACTTCACATGAAATGTATGAATGATGCCCCTGGAAAGCAAACACCAAACAGAAAGGCATCTACCAAACAATAGTAGAAAGAAAATATAATGAAAATAAACATGCCTCTGGCTAATAGAGAGTCGATTTAAAGCTAGTTTCAGTGCACATATGTGTGGCTTTAGAAACAATCATTTAAAGAGTGTAACATCTTTAAGCTGGTACATTAGGTCTTTGGCAGAGGGAAACATTGATTATTCAGTCACCCAGAAAACCCTCTCAAAGAACAAGTCATATTCTACAAGTATTAACATGTGTTAACTGTCGGAGAAATATTTTATTACATGCAAGCCTAAACTGTCAAACCTTAAATAATAGAAGCAAAATGGCCCACAGCTATAGACCGAAATAAACATCTACTTTGTCATTATAACTAACACCACGGAGTTAGTATGTATATGTTATCAATTGTGCTGTCTCCCTCACTAGACATTGACCAATGTTAAGTATCTAACATGATGTAAGACATGGAAGTTCTGGATGTATATATCTAAATGTTCATCGACATTGGGGTCACTCGGCCACTGATGATTGCATGAAGCATGAGACAGGCTTGTACTGCCGGAGACTGAAAGAAATCGCTTGAATTAGTGGATTATTATACTTCTTGTTTGATGAGCACTTGCCCTTCCATTGGGGGCATCCTTTAAGAAGTATCATATTTTGTCCTGCACAGTGTCTCACAAATGCACACACACACTCTGGGTCTATTTCATGAAATTGTGTTTCTTAATCTTGTGGTTTCCAATTAACACCTCGAGAAAATGTTTGCTCCAACTGGTAAAATACTGAACTTCATTTGTTCAGCACTGTACAACGTCTTTGTGCCTGTCAGACCACTCAGTCCTGTATTTTGATCACCTGATCGCAGGTACCTGCATTATGTGTCTGACCTCGGAAAAGGTGCACATTTGATAAAGGGCAACTCCAACAAGCCCCTGAATGACAACCACTGGCATAACGTGATCATCTCCAGGGACACCAACAACCTTCACACTGTCAAGATCGACACCAAGATCACCACGCAGACGACAACAGGAGCCAGGAATCTGGATCTGAAGGGTGCCTACGCATTTCACAGTATTTTAGGGGGCACAATAATTGTCTTGCCTCGAGCACTGGCAACCTATGCTAAGATACTGATGGGGAGGTCCGTTTTACATGTCACAAATAGCCTCCACATTGTGGGGGTGAACATGGACCTAGATGGAGTTTGGGGGATTAAGGCTGGATGCCCTTCCTGACATCCTGTAATGGGTTTGAACCCACATCTGGCTTGTCAGTTGTTAAAGTAATGTTGAAACTAATCATGACATGTAAAAATGGACCTCTCTGTCTTTATATGTATCCATAATGTAATGTTGTCTCCATTTATATGTACGTTGCTATGCCACTAGGGGTCAATATTGTCATGACTGCAGAATTTTGTAGTTCTCCAAAGTTTGCATAAATGGCAAGCTTTTCAGGTGCAGCAAGCGTCTTTCCAGTCAATTTTGCAATGAATAACCCCCACCACCATCTCGGGCTTTTTTGAAAACACAGCGTTTTGCCTCTCTGTGTTCCTCCCAATACAGGGGATCTTTACATCGGTGGTGTGGCCAAGGAGATGTACAAGGAGCTGCCAAAACTGGTCCATGCCAAAGAGGGATTCCAAGGATGCCTGGCATCAGTGGATCTAAACGGTCGCCTCCCAGACCTGATGTCAGATGCCCTGGATTGCGTAGGCCAGATTGAGAGAGGCTGTGAGGGTGAGTAGCTTTCATGGGCCACTAGGGGGAAACAGTAAGCTTTTTTATACTTCAGTGTTGAAAAAGCTACAAAACTGGTTGTCATCCTCCTCATGCCAATGTTTTCTCCACCCCGGCCGCTAATTACCATGTCCTATCGAGGTGCACTTTTGAATTATACCATGAATGTGATTGGTTGTTCAATATTGGAAGGAAGAACTGTTCCATGTTGGAATACACACGGAGAAAAATCTCAGTTTGGATTTTACATGAAATAATCACCCTCGTGACCCCTTGATCCAGTAGCCATTTTGACAGTGCCCCACCCCTCTTTTTAAACCACAAACCAAATTTTAGCTCAAGAGGATTCATTGCCACAAACAAAGCGAGTCCTGAGCAGTCAATCCATCTTTTCATGTGTTTCGCTGCTTGATGGTGATGGGATTAGATTATAAACTCTCCGCATCCGTCTCTGACACAGACACAAAGCCACACACATCCATCTGAGGCGCCCTACACTGCCATCCTGCAACACATAATTTAACATCCATGAGCTCAGTTAGTATTCCGTAAGAATGCATCAAGCTCAGGCACATTTCTGCTCGTGATAACTTTCACTTTCACTCAGCCATAATCAAATTTAGGTCCTCTACCATATTTACACGGCTGCCTACATTGTTTCCCGACTTTATCCCCATTCTTCTTCTGCTGCTTGCATCCTTGTTGGTTCTGAGTGTTTGCCAGAAGCGATTCTTGTGAAATATGTATGAGGCTTCTGTTGCATCCGCGGATATCATTTGCCAAGTCTTGCGCTCCATGACACAACCACAGACAATATTTGATTTATCCGTCAACGTCACTGACTTAGTTCAATTTGAAGTTTCACAATGTCATCCACTCTTTTCTATTGAGGATGTGGCTCGCCTCTAAATATGTAATCACTTGTAATTACGCTCGGTCTCCGATGCGGGTTTGTCACATTGGCTGTTCATTTCAGAAACAGTAATCTCTGTTTGGGAAATGGCTTCTGTGACATTATATTTGTGGAAATTGGTGATCGAGGCAGCGTATGAATATTCATTACTGATGGTGAAAGTGAATTAATAGAGTATGTTTTGTTTACACTCTGTACACAGATAGTTGTCGACTTACGACCAGGCTAGATTCTGACTGACTGGTCATAAGTCAAATTGGACGTATGTTGGATAGGTATACAGATACAGATAGTCGATGACTTACGACATATCTGCATGTTTCACTTTTTCATTTTTAATCACATCAAGCCCATCTTCTTTTTCTGATACTTAAAAGTTATTCACATAACCTTTAAGATACTGTTTCCAAATCCCGTTTGTGTAGTTTTTCCTCACTTGAATGATAGCTTTTCCAAAAATTGCTTAACATCACATTGTCATGAACATCTGTTGCTGCCATCACTTGCACCAATGTTGTTCACAGGTACTAAATGATAAATTGTAAATGGACTTGTTCTTAAATAGCAATATTTTAGTCTATTGAGTACTCAAAGCGTTTTACCACGAAAACCTCACGTTTACCGAGCCCCACTCCAGGATACAAACCTGGAACACCTAACTCCCAGGGGCCCGCTCTACTGCTGAGTCACCATGGTGGTAATAAGCTTCAAACATTGCAATTGCACCCTGGTAAAATGGCTGAGCTAGCAGAGATGTGCTGGGCGGCAAAAATACAACTTTTATATCAGGATGAAGGTCGTCCAGACGCCTTGTCCAAAATGAGTCAAGTCTTGAACGGGATCCCATTTTCTAAGCCATATTCACAAACATAGCAAATGATACAATTCAGAAACCAGTTCTTAAATATTGCCCAAGTCACCCGATCTTTATGGATCACTGTTGACCGGCTTCATTTGTGTTGCCAGGCGTACAGATAATCATGGTTGTAAGACAGGTCATAAGTTGACAACTGTCTGTATTGTGAAGATCATGTGTACTATACAAAAACATCCATGACTTGACGTTGTTTAGAAGTTCACCTGCATTTCATGTCCATGCTGACACAATGTAAAGTGTTCGCTGTTTGGACAACAGTACCCCCCCTACTTGGCCTCCATCCTCTCACCCTGTCTTTCCGAGAGTGTCCATGTAATCCCTCATTCTGTCTCTCCCTTCTCCTTGTCTTTAGACAGCTGTGCTTCTGCTACAGGATCTCTGGCATCTCGTTGCTTTACTAACAGCCGGTTTTACTTTTTGCCTCTTTTCTTTCTTTATTATTTTGCTGACAACAGTTGCATTGATGAAAGCTGACTTGCAAAGTAGATAGCTTTGTCTGTTTGATGCGGATTCTGATACCCTTCCCTTCTTGCATCTGCAATGTCCCTGCCTCTCAACTGCCACCGCCACCACCCTCTACTGCTGTCTCTACCTCCACCCTCTCCACATTTACCTAAGTAAGATGACTTCTTAGTGTGCCACTCACTCACTTTGCCTGATGGAATGGGCTCCAGCCCCCATAGGAATACAAGGACCGCCTTACTACCACCTTGTATCAAAGCCTATGGGGTTTAGATGTTGACTTGCCATCAGATGCAGTCACATTTCGTTTGTCACTATCGCGTGAAACTCCCTTTCTTTTTTAGGTACATCTATTTTAGGTATGTCACAGTTCTGCATGAGTTATACTCGTCTTCATACCCGAGGATGTCTTTTGCTGCATGCGTCTACATACACAAGAATCAGTTGTGATGAATTCCTCATCCAGTTTCTACCCCATGGGGAGTCGTGTTAGCTGTTCTGTTGTACATCGCAACTGTTCTATGCGAGTTTCATGTTCACCGCCGCTGCCGGATCCTCACTTCAGTTTCCAGGCGTCTGTGTGCAGTCTTGTCGTATGTGCTGTGAGAGCCGCAGAGCAATGAGTGGGCTGTTTAAAATTAAAACAGCATGAAGCCCTGTAGTCATGCTGGAGATGCATAACAGTGTTGGGTGGATCCAGGATGGATGTCTCATGGTTACCACAGTCGCGTTCTCAGATTAACCAACAAACTACATAAATGAGGAAAATGTAACAGTATTTTAAAAGTTAGGTTATAAACGGGTGCTACGATGAGTAATAGTATATGAATACCTACTCTTCTTTTTTTTCTTTTCATATAGCAGAACAAACAAGAGCTTTGTTTTTTTTATATATCAAGATTAGTCCTTACGTTGTGTGGGGCTGACATGGACTTAGATGGAGAGAGATTTAGGCTGGATGCCCTTCCTGACGTCCCATATTGGCTTCGAATCCGCAGCCTCTGGCCTCATCAGTTCCTGAAGTGTGTACTCTCCAACTGAGCTACCACAGAGACAAATATGGCATTCATATGGCAAGGCAAATAGATCGAGGACAAGTCTCATGTGACTTATTTTTCGGAATCTAGCACAGTCCCTACATTAGCTGGACACATCCAGGACTCACCTATAGCAGGGTTTGGTTTCTTCCTTATCTTCTTTTGACATCATGTTACACTTAATGCACTAGTGAAAAATAAATTAGCACATCATCCGGGAAGATGCTGCACATGAATATTGTAATGTTTTCAAGGAGAGTGTTGTTTTTCACATACCGAACAAGTAAAAACATACACATTATTTAGTGTTTGTTTCCTGCTTGTGCAGCCTCTATCCAGTTGAGAGCTTGGTATGATTCGCACTGACAGCAGCATCTGATCTGTGCAGGGTGCAGCCACAAAGGCTGTCATGCATATGGTATGCTAAGGAAGAGAATAGATTAAAAGTTTTCTCCACAATTGAGCAAAGCTTAGGGAGCTTATGAGAACCAAAAAATATGCTCATGATCAATATTTTATCTGCAAGATGATCTCACTGATTGTTGGTACAGTAGTGAGTTGTTGATGGCTTTAGATAAGCCAAGAATAACAGGTTTGTCTTATATGATCATATGTGTCCAGGTGATGAAAAGCATCATTGTAAAGTCTCAATGATAACTGATAGTTGTTTGGTATTAATTATTATCACGGGGGCCATGGTAGCCCATTGGTAGAGCATGTGCTTCAGGAACTGATGAGCCTTAGGCTGTGGGGCATCAAGATGGACTTCTGACCTTAATCCCCCAAGCTCCATCTAGGTCTGTGTCCACCCCCACAACATGGGGACTAATGGTGAGATGTAATAACAGACCTCCCATCCTGAACAATGATCTGAAACAGAAGAGAGAGAGAGAAGACAACATTAACATTCATACTAACTCTTTGCCATTTCACTAACATCTCTCCATTGACGCTGAGCTTACTCAGGGGATCACTCTGGGACAAGCAGACAGACAGACTGAGAGACAACCCGACAGGACATCTCAAGATATCGGTTTAAATTGGGCCCAACTGACAGAGCGACTGCACCACTGACAGGCTTCTGGCTAGAATGACAGAATAAATAGATGCACAATCATGGAGATCAAACATTGACAGTCAACACATTCGGTAATGCCGCCACAATTCCCCGAGTCTGCCCATGTAAATGCACCACTTTGGAGAAGGTGGTGGTGTTCCATAGTGTGGTGCTCAATGTCGACCCGTACACCTCACATCTGATTACAATTTCCAGTGGGGTCAGTTGATAGATGCGATAGCCCCAATTTTGTATTTAATGACCAGCTGTATGTAAACAGCAGATCCATCACGTCTCATATGACAGTTTATCATACACATAATATACTTAATGGTGATCCATTCAAGGACTCTACCGACCATTTCATCCAATGAGTACTAGGATAGGCTCCACGACTTCGGATGAGCAGTTGATGATGGATAGATGGATGAATGGATATTACACTTCCTGTGCTCTGCAGAATACGCTTGTAAACTTAAAAATAAAGCAAACAATAAACTCCAGATGAAAACTATTTAACCGTAACATACACTGTGAATGACTTAAACTCATATCAGCGCCTCAAATGTGTCCTTATGCTTTTATTTTTAAGCACTGTTATTTGCTTTACTATATATGGATAGTTAATTTGAATAGGTTCATATGGGGCACGTTCAAAGTGTCCGTATTGAAAATGTGATTACTGTTCTCTATGCGTTTCAAGTAGCTAAAGGTAACGTGTTGCATACATTGTGTATAATGTACCTACTTTGTTTTCTCTTGTGTATGCTAGTTAATTTCAGTTGACACCACTGTAAATCAGTTATTCTTAGCTTGTGAAGTATGTGTCTGGCTATTGCTGTGGGTGTGTTTACTGTACAGCAGGTGAGGCAAGAGGTTTGAGACAAATATCTAAGGCATACTGATAACAGTTGTCTTAACCAGCCTTCCTTTGTGTCCATGATCAGGTCCCAGCACCACATGCCAAGAGGACTCCTGTGCCAACCAGGGTGTGTGTCTTCAGCAGTGGGAGGGCTTCAGCTGTGACTGCAGCATGACTTCATTCGGAGGACCACTCTGTAATGACGGTAGGACTGCTCTCCTCCTGATTCTTTAACCTTGAAGCACACACATGGTTGACCAAATATCTCGCTACTACCTGTGATCCCATGTCATCAGTGTTACTCGGTCACATAACTGTAACTCGACGGAAAAACACGAGTGTGGTTCTCATGCTGTAGATTTAACTGCAGGATGTTTGTTATAAATGTGATCATCGTGAGCTTTGTTTCAGTCAAGTCAAGGTAGGTGGTCGAATCAACCTTGAGACCATTTTCACTCCCAGCACTTAAGGAGCCGTTGTGCTATATTGTCAGGAGTCCCTTGGTTTTAGGTTGTAATTGCAGCATCTTCTTATTCTTCTATTGGCTCGTCCCCTGTTTCTCAGGGGTCACTGCAGCAGATTGATTGTACAGCTTCCATTGGCATCCCATGAGACCACAGAAGCAATGGGGGTCATTGCTAACCCATTCTTGACTGATCTGGTATGGTAACTTGACTGATCTGGTATGGTCTTGTCAGTCCGCATACTGATTTGGAAAAACGTTACATTGGATGTCCTTCGTGATGCAACCACTATTTCTATGGATGGGGCACTGGTAAAGTGCCGGATGCCATCCTGGTATTCATGGATTTGACCATGCCTGTCACATAACTGAGCAGAATGCATCAGGAAGTGTGATCCGTTTAACACTCAGATCAAACTCTTTCAAGAAACATCTCATACAGATGAACTGACTCAACTTTTCTGAGATCAGACTAAATTGTGACCCAAGCAACTATCCACTCTTAGACCCATTTCTACAGAGGGAGCTTGAATGCAGCCTTTACTTCAAGTGGCTTAATAGAGCAACTTGAGTCAAGAGTCAATAGAGCAACTTGACATCTGTTTCTGCTTGATCCCTTCGGATTTGTAATAGAGGCATAGTTGGGGTAACCAACTCCCACATTTGTGACGTCTGTCTGATCTTATGTTTTGGTTGCATTTGATTTTCAGAAAGATAAATGGAGTGTGTACAAGAGGAGCCATGAAGCTAGACACTTCTTAACCCAAAGGAATAAAATATTATTCTGTATAATTCTAATTTAAAATAAGATTCATGGATGGTATAGCTTAGGAAGTAGGGCAGTCATCTTGTAATTTGAAGATTGGTGGCTCAATCTCCTGTCCTTGCCGAAAACGTGTTGAGGTGTCCTTGAGCAGGACACTGAATTCCTATCTGCTTCACCCTTGACATGGAATGGTGACCTGTCCAGGGTGTTTCCTCACCTTTCGCATTGGCATGACCCTACGTCTCAAGTAGGGTCATGCTGGTTGATGACGCATGGACGGTCGGATGGATAGATAGAATGCAAAAAATCCCTTAACAATGAGAAAAGTATGCCTATCGTCACAGTCATGTTGTTCTTGTAAGTTATATGAACTAAACCGACCTATGCGTATACATACACTTACACACACATCTCTCACTGTTTTATATTTATTTCATACCATGTGAACCAACCAGAAAGTTCTACCTTATTCATCTCTCAGTAGTTAGATGGGTCATGAGTTTGACGGGGGTCCTGTTCTCATTAATGTTCAGCTGTACAAAGAGCGTTGTAATGGCTGTACCACCTTAAGAACACAGACCAATTCCTTATGCAAAATATGTGCAGGGGATTCTGTTTGGTCATTATTTTATTTTGCAGTGGTTAACTCAGTAAAGGGTGAATGGGCAAAGTGCTGAACCGCATTAAGGAGAGAAGAACGTAGTGGGCACTCTGGAGATGACACAAAAGCAGAGGAGGATGTGCCATAAATGTTAATGCATTCTGAGTCACACCATCCCTAGCTCAGAAAGATCCCATCTTTTGTTATCAGGAGAAAGTGTTAATAGATTCCAGTGCACCCTCACAACCGCACACATACCATCTAGCCATGATAACACTAAAAGGATTCTTGTGTCCAAGAGATGTGAACCCAAGTGGAGCATATTCCATAACCCTCTACTTCTCTCTGCTCTCTAGTTCTCTTTGTCATCTGTCTCGCTTTTATACCGGGCCCTGGCTTGGATCAACAGAAGGGGTCGGGTGTGATGCTGGGGGTGGTTCGGAGGAGGGATATTTTTGACTGCGAACTCCATGTGAACCTGCCTTGAGCGTCTAAAGGGCAAAGGAATAAAGTTTGAACATGTTCTTTTTCTCATGGCGTCATACACTTTCATTCTAGGCAGGAATATGGGAGCTCATCTGCAGCACCCAAGTGCACGAGACAGCCATGCATATATAAATGACTGATCTGAAGCAGTGTACCTGATGACCTAAGTTACCATAACAGGCCTCACCATAAACTTCTGGACTGACAAGACAACTGTGCTGGTTGATTTGTAAGGCCAAGAGTTGGTATAACCATCCAAACATCCATCCATCCATCGTTAACTGCTTATCCAAGCTCAGTTCGCGGGGTCATGCTGGAGCCTACCCCATTGCTAACTGGGCGAGAGATGGGGAAACACCCTGGACAGGTCACCATTGCAGGGTTTGAGCAGTTAGGGATTCAGTGTCTTGCTCAAACCACCAATCCGCTGATCATCTTGACGAATATAACCTATCCCAAAATCATCATCTTCCACAGCTTTGTGTTTAAACTGAGACAGCGCTTGGAAGGCTGAGACTGGAAAGCCTCATTCCGCCAAGCAGAGAGAGAGAGAGAGGTGGATCTGTGCAAGGAGGGGTGAAGTAGCTGGAGATGTTTGAGTTTTATCTGTGTTGATGGATTGTCATGGGGATAGAGCGGGATAGGGAAGGCAGAGGAAAAACATCTCAGAGGAGGGTATCACATTTTACTAGAATATATTTGCATAAACTGTAATGCAGATGTAGGGAGTCTACTACTGAGCAGTGGGTCTCCTAGGGAGCAACTTAACATGTAGAGACCACTGTGTTTGCAGATACCTCTCTGGTGGGTAGTCTCAGCACCCCACCTCCCCAGATGGGGGAAATACTCAATTTTACAGACCGTGGCCCCATAATGTTCTAAGCCCTGGCGCTTTGTGCAGCTGTCAGTTGCAAATCACAAGGGGGCTAATGCCATATCTGATTGTATATGGGCTTGTCTCCACACTCAAAATGAAAAATTCATCTGTCTTCATAGTGTTCCTCATCCGAGTCGGGATATATTGGTTCTCAGATTCAGTCCTATTTGAATCAACTCATGGGGTTTATTGTGCTTAAGAGGTTTCCTTGCACTCATGAGGATTTGTCTTGACATGAGCTCGATCTCTTGGATTAAGCCATGTTTATGTGAAATGGTTTGCAGACATGCGGCTAATGAATGACTTTGTGAGGGAAATTGGATGGTACTAATTAATGATATTTGATACTCTATCCATCATCCATCCATCATCAACCACTTAACCAAAGTCGGGTCATAGAGGTAAAAGTTCCAGCAGGGGAACCCAATCTCTCCTTTCTCTGTCCACATCAACCAGCTTTGACTGGGGGATCCTGAGGTGGTCCCAGGCCACTGTGGAGATATAATACCTCCACCTGGTCCTCAGTGTACCCCGTGGCCTCACAGCTGGATGTGGCTGGGACATCTCACTAGGGAGGAGACCAGGTTGCATCCTTACTAGATGCGTAAACACATGAACTGGCTCCTTTCTACGAGAGGAGCAGAGGCTTTACTCAGTCCCTCATTATGACTGCACTTCTCACCCCGTCTCTAAAGGAGATATCAGATGTTGCAGGTTCGAACGTACCATGGGGTGTCAGGGCTTTAATCCCCCACGCTCCATCTAAGTTCGTGTCCACCCTCACAATGTGGGGACTAATTGTGACATTAAAATGGAAATCTCATAGAAATTAAAATCCTTAAGGCCTAAAGGATTAAATCAAATGTTTGATTTGATCCTTTCTGAAAAGACCTTTTCTAGAACAAAGAAATAAATAGAACATTACTATTGAGCAGTAAGCCAAAACCAGTGAAAGCCAGTTCATTGAATCACCACAGTGAGTGTCTGAGACAAATAGCGTTCCAACTGTGTCACTGAGGTAAATGTGGTAGATGGTATTGAACAGCACACAAGCATATTTAGTAAGAGAAAATGGAGTTTGATTAATGGGAGGAGTAAGCCAATGATCTCTGTTTTCAAAGAAAGCTTAGGACAGCTATACAGGTCCCTCTCTCTCTGACCATGCAAAGGATGTGCACTCCAGTTCATTCCCTCTGGAGGAACAGAGCTGCGCTGGTCAAGTGTCTGAGGGTAATGCACAGAGACAAACAGAATCATGTTTGCTGTTGAGCTAAAGTGGGTCGTAAAAGGGGCAACAGTGGTGGGTACGCCTGGTCTTCACGCGATTCTCCCCTCGCCTGGTTGCTTCTCCAACCAGTGTTGGAGCCAGAGCTATTAGGGCCATGTCAATATTGTATCAACACTGGGGATTTTGTATGGGTCTGGTCTCCATTGTCTCTGACCAAGGGGCAAAGCGAGACCCCCCCCACACACACACACACACTTGCTTTCGTGTGTCTAAGTCCATGCTCATTCTTGCATTCGTGTACCTCAAGAATTGTGTGTCTGGCCCTCTGGCAAGCAATCTACTGTCATCATCAGGGGGGCCAGGGCCTATTTCTTTCTTCTTTTTTCCTTTACCCACAGCACAGACCAGAATCCATTTTGTACGTCCTTCTTTTTTCATTCACTCCAATGAAAGTAAACAATGCAGCATTCAAAAAGGTGAATAACCCAGACAGCGATTCTTCAAGGCATCGTGCCATAAAAGGTTGTCGGAGATGCTGAAATTATGAAGGGAAAAGAGAGAAATAGCTTTACTAAAATCTCTAATTTTAGTAAAGGTGCTCAGAGTATAAGAGAAGATAGAAAAGCAAGGTTGAAGACACGACCAGCTGTCTTTCTACCACCAGGCTGTGAGAGTGCCACAGTCTCGACAATACGTTTAATTTGGGATTTCTATCCTTTCCATGTTCTCCTAGTAAAGGCTTGAAGGCCAAACATTTAGACAAAAATAACTTTTAGAGTTTTGGATCTTACTTCTAGCATCCGCCCTAGATGCTTTTAAAACGACACACCTGAGGCAAGCCATTGTGTGTCATCTGACAGCCTTGGGTACTTTGTGGAGATTTCCTGCAGCTGCTATGACCCATTTCCTTAGTCTAGTTAGGTCAAATCAGTTTACGTTGACCTGATGTGACCATGTGTAAGCATATTGGCTAAGATGCAAATGAACCTATTCATAACAAGGTGAAAGAAGTATAAATTAAGCAAGGGAATGGATGTAAAAAGATAAATATAAAAAGTATATCAAGTTTTATACATAAAACTTCTTCAAGGACACTATCAAAGGAAGGGGGAGTGCTCAAAAAGTAAGGGGTGAAATAATCCATTCAGCTGGTGATTGTGTGAAGAATGAAACAGGGTTGTATTACCTAAGATTGAAATAGATCACTTAAAATACTGCGTTTTTTTACATGCACTCAGTTTGTGTGAATGCACATGGTGCATTTTCACTAGAGTTCAACTCGTATAACATCTGCATTCACTTATATGTATTCAGGTGAAGGATGTGAAGAATTTGTATAGTTTAGGATTGCCTTAGTTTTCAGCAGCATAACTGCAGCTAGAATGCTACTTTCCCCCCTGCAGTTCAGCCCTGTGTAGTAGCAATCATTCAATTATTCCTCTATATTTAGAGTCTGGGGGTGGCATGTCTCAGTGGGTAGAGTTGTCGTCTGGGAATCAGAAGGTTGAAGGTTCGAGTCCTGGACCTGCAGAGGAGCGTGTCGAAGTGTCCTTGAGCAAGACACTATTCCCCTAATTGCCCAATGAGAACAGAGATAGGGTCCAGTTCCCCTGCGATTCGATTTCGGATAAGCGGTTGACAATGGATGGATGGATAGATTTAGAGCCTGCAGAAATCCTGCAAACTGTAATCTGTAAACCTTTTCTCACATATAAATGCTGTTTCAGTTCTGCTGTTACTCTTCTCAGGTTTAATAGGCCCACACAGCCAAAAACATTTAGACAATGGGACATACCCTGCCCTATTCCTCTGGGCATGCATGCAAGGATTAAACCACTTAGTTTGGTTTCAATCAATATGAGAGGACGTCCAGTCCAGTGGTGGGGCCAAGGGAATGTGAGGAGTTGCTGTCACATGGAAGTAATGTCTTCTCTGTTGGGGACATGGCCCTCTTTTCACGGAGCTTAGTGAAACACATCTATGAGTCTGGAAATATTTGGACCACGGCATGCATTGAACGGTTGGCCTAGCTTTGAGGTCTGAGCTGCCATTGTGTCTCGAGATACAGGGGGGAGGTGATCTCGAGTGCCTCGGTATATTCACTTCAGTACCCCTTCCCCCTACTGCTCTATTCAGAACACTCATTCATGCACACAGGAAGACAGATGCAACCCCCTTTGAAGTGTAAGTCGTCTCTTTAACAAGAGCTTAGTTGTTACATCAGTAGATGCAAATGAAAAGAATTAATCTTTAACAGATAACGGCTTCAGTTGATGCTTTCACTTTGGCTACTATGAGGAGGATGCATGTCCTTATGTACAAAAGGTAAATGGACTTGTTCTTTCACAGCCCTTTTCTAGTCTGACAACCACTCAAAGTGCTTAAATCAGCATTCAACACTCTGGTTGAATCTGCACAGACACCCATTCACCCATCTATCCATCCTTCCATCATCAACCGCTCATCTGACGTCAGGTCATTGAGTTATGCTGGAGTCTATCCCAGCGTACATTGGGTGAAAGGGGGGAACACCCTGGACAGGTCATCATTCCATTGCAGGTTTTGAGCAGTTAGGGGTTTAGTCTTTTGTTCGAGGACACCTCGACATGCTCTCAAATGGAACTGGGGATGTAACCACCACTCTTCCAACCACCACATGACCGCCCTACCTCCTGAGCCATGCCGCCCCTTGCACTGACTTCCATGCATCTCCAATTACAAATCCAACTTGTAAATGTAAATGATGCTTGAGGTGGTTTTTGCCAAAGGGCAGTCTTTACAACTTCCATCCAGTAAGAAAGAAAACAATCTTTGCATTGTAGGAATATGCATACATTCACAACTGTTATGTGTCGATGCCTGTAGCTGTCTGACTGGTAGACAAAGTGCAATCCTGAGAAACATATTGTAGAATTGGGGCAGATCCAAAGTTCCTCCTGATATCCATCCCTTTTGAAAAAATTAAGGAGGCGTATTTGCCCCACGGATCTCTTGGTTTCTAAGGTTTCTTTCCTGAAGACAGGGCTTAGATGGCCGTAGGCTGTTGGCATGGAAACCAGGTCTCCCTCCCTTCTATTGAGAAGGCTAATCCATGACTGCATGTTGTCCTGAGCTGTGAGAACACCTGCAGAAAGTGGTGCAGAATCTACATCACCTCAAAACAGCTCTTAAATGTGGTCTGACACTTTAGTTCCGTTTTCACGAATAGCATATGTGACATGCACTTCACTTCATCAATTACAAAAGGCGCAATGTCGCTGTGAGCTCGCATGCTGAGAAAGTTGCTTGGAATTAGTTTCAAGATTTGACATGATGGAGAGTTAAAAAAAACAGATTTTGTCATCAGCACAGCTTTATACTGGCTCAGTGGTTTTTGAATGAGGGAAAAGCTATGCCCAACATGTGTTTAGATGTCTGATAAAACTTGGCGGCATGCTGCTGCTCATATGGTGTGATGGAGTTCTTGTGCATCCCGTCGACAATGCATAATGATTTTCATTGTAAGGGGATGTGTTTTTCTGTATCGCTGTACCGAGCAGCTTATGTGCAGGGTATTATTTATAACAGTACGTGATAGGATTAGAGCACATGGATTAGACCGACAGTGTCCTCTTACAGGTAGAATATGGGCGGAAGCAGTGGCGGCTCCTGCCAAATATCTCAGGAGGGGAGCAATTGTTGTGATAGCGGCTAAGGTGATCTGTTTAATTGTTAAATCAACCTGAGTCAGCCAGCTAACTTGACATCGTCACATTAACAGAGGTCTGTATTACGTGGCATGATTAGTCCCCGCATTGTGGGGTTCGACACGGACTTAGATGGAGCCTGGGGGATTAAGGCCGGATGCCCTTCCTGATAGTCTGTAGAGGGGCTTGAAAGTGTGGTTCCCAAAGTCCGTGTTCCAGCACTGAGGTACCATTTTATTTATTTCCAGTCATGTCACTTAGAAATACCATCAGCAACTACTAGGTGAAATCTCAAGACAAGCATTGTTTCTTAGACTACATACTGTACTTTATAACATACTCAGGGTTTATAACAATACAACAGGAGGCTTCCCAGCCTTTGGATTCTATTGGGGCAGCATAGCTCAGTAAGTAGGGTGGGCATCTAGCAATCAGAGATTGGTGGTTTGATCCCCAGCCCCTGCAGAAAGCAAGTCACGGTGTCCTTGAGCAAAACACCGATCCCATAACTGTCCCCCGAGCGCCACACACTAATGCTCACTACTCCTACACAATAGAATCAATTAAATATAGAGAACTCATTCCACTGGCCTTGATCTTGTGACAATAAATCACGTTCACTGGCAAAGCACTTGGTAAAAATGAGTCAATTTACCATATGGAACTTTATTTTTTGGGAAACTCATTAAAGCTGAAATTCTCAATAATTAGACTCTCTCCCTTAATGGAATTTAATTCAAATAAGCATAGTCAAATAGCCAGTAAAATGTTCAATTTCTCACATTATACCAAACCTAATTACATGAACATCTGCTAAAAATAAAGATACAGTCAATTATATATTTATCTATTTTTTCTGTAGTGAATTATGCACTTCCATACATTTATGTATTATAATAATACTTTACCTACAGATCTTGAATACCCCAACATGGCAACCGTGCAGACACATAGTGCCAACATACAGCATAGGCCAGTGAGGTATGGCTGGCTGCACTCCATGGAACTCAACTCGATGCTTATTGGACTGTTATATTCAGAGGGACTGGCATGGTAGGTCAGGGGTAGAGTGCGTGCTTCGGGTACTGACTTGTCACAGGCTATGGGTTTGAACCAACCGCAAAAGGATATCCGACTTTAATCACCCAAGTTCTATCTTCGCCGGTATCCACCCCCACGAAATGGGGTCTGATCGTGACATGTAAGATTGACCTCTGTCTAACTTTCTCATTCAGAGGCAGGACAAGCAGTCACCCCAGCTAGCCTAACATTGTGGTAGAATGTGGTGGGAAAAAGTCCCTCTCCCTTTCCCCTTTGGTGGTGCATCAGCCCCCTCCCCCAGGAAAAAACCGCCCATGGACAGGAGGCAGATGAAAGGAAGAGAGCGTAGCAGGAACATCATATCCTGGCGTCTCAACTGTAAACACCGAATGGTAGAGTCTCCTCTCGCCGCAGCACATCCATAACATCTTGTAGTGCCGCGGTGAGAGCCTAATCTTGTGAGGAGGTTTTTAATTGGTAGTCCAGAGGGGGCATGTTGAAGGGAAATACGGAGAAGCTGTTGTTGCTCCAAAACACAAGACTAATTAAAATGTTGACTGGAAGACAGAGTGTCTGTGAAATTACCCTACTGGGGTAGGAAGGCAGCAGCACAATGAACACGCTCCTGCCTCATAAACCCAGACTACTGAACATGACGCTGGGGAGAGTGGTGGAAGGAATTTTAAAGCACCCCTACAAGATGAGATAAGCTTGTTCTCATGCACCTGCCTGAAAACCATTTGATGGGCTTTACCTCAGGTGGTGGTCATTTTCAGAAAGAGACCATTGGAGGGGCATTCATTTATATTTCGCTTGCTTGCTGCAGAATTCCAATATTTTTAGATGTTACCATTTGGAAAAGCCATAACCAAATAAATAATAACTCATTTTATGTCTTGATGCATGCTCAATAATCCAGGTAGGGAAATCACAAAAAGAGGTGAATCTGTTCAACTGGATCAGAAGTTTATTGAGATATGTTTCGTCACTCACCAGGTGACTTCTTCAGTCTGAGCTGAAGGCAAGGATCGGGTCCCCCGGCACAAACAGAGTAACGTAGTGTACTCTGTTAAATGCCAGGAGGACTGCAGTGACTTGCATATCAGGGAGACCAAACAGCCGCTGGCTAAGAGGATGGCGCAACATAGGAGAGCCAACACGTCGGGTCAGGACTCTGCGGTCTACACCCACCTACAGGCGAGTGGCCACTCATTCAAGGATGATGATGATGTTCACATCCTTGATAGGGAGGAACGCTGGTTTGAGAGGGGGGTGAAGG
>OMLC01081489.1:0-12064 GCA_900302585.1 Regalecus glesne
TCTTTTTACATTTTATTTTTCTTGATCTGAAGTGGTCTTACTATTATTATTGTTATTTATGCTTAGGATGTGTGTGTTTATAAATGTGCGTAGCTGAATATGAATGACTAAAATACAGACATGACATCTGCTGCTGTTGTTACACACATACACACACACACACACACACACACACACACACACACACACACACACACACACAACATCCATTGCATGTCTGTTCATCTTGGGAGAGAGATCCCTCCCCTGTTAGTCTCCCTGAGGTTTTTCCCTATGTTTTCTTCCTGTTAAAGATTTATTTCAAGGGGGTCTAAGGACAGAAGGTTTTATAGCCCACTGAGGCAAATGTGTAATTTGTGACAATGGAGTATCCAAATAAAATTGACTTGACTTTGAGCCAGGCAGGCCACAGCACAGCTAAACTTTGGCCAGTGGACATTTCACTGTCACTCTCTATCCGCTGTGATAAAAGGAAAAGCAGAGGGAGATGAGGAGGAGAAGGGGAGGGAGGATGTCAGAGAGAAGGCACAGATGCGTTCCCATAGGAGCCCTTCTCTCTTTCTCGAGCCCATGGGCAGACAAATGCACAGTTGAGATGCCTTAGAGTTTTTCTTGTGACAGGATGTAACATTAGAGAAGGGTCACAAAGCGTGACCATTTCTCAGAGCTTTACATAACACACACACACACACACGCGCACACACACACACACACACACAAAAACTTCTCCAACTCTGCCCAACTCATTCACTCAGCCCTTCAGAGGAACTTATCAGACATGGGTGCAAAATGATGGCTGAAAACCTCAAACGTTTAAAAAACAACGTGATGGAGGACATTTTGATTGCAGACTTATAAGATTAATTTTCTGCAAAGTAAATAACTCCATTCACCTGTCCTATCAGGTATCCCAGCTGAATGTATTTCACTACCTGGCAGAACAGAAAACCAGTGGCACTGGGGGATCCTGAGGAAAGCCACTGAGCTAATTATGCAGTGCCACAAAACCTAAATGATCTTATTAAAACTACACCGTACTAGTTTGGGGAAGCAGTGGAAGTTGTTTGCAGTACATCCTCAGTGCTTCAATAAATATCAGAAGGCTGCAGTGGCATAAAATGATGAAGGCCTGACACTGAAACATCTATTTTTTGTCTACTGCCATGTACTAACATATACATAACCACTGAAGCCCACTACTGAAGGATTGGTCCTTCCTAGTATGCAATGGCCTTCCTTTTTGGTTATTTACAATATTCTAATACTGTAAACAGGAATAATATGAAAGGAGACCAAAGGTGCGTTATCATATCCTTGATCTGGAATCTACTGTTTGATTATCAAACAAACCACAGGGGCCATATTTCGCCATAAGCTTGTCTTTAGTCATTTGGGAAAAGTCCCTGATGCTTGGACCAACCAACTGTCTCTTAAGCTTGAGGGTTCATCGTTACATCCTGAATATTCCCAGAGTGCAGTGCTCCGAATTCACATAGAGGAACATCCTTAGTTTTCAGACGACAAGAGAGCCCTTGGTACACACCAGATCCAAAATGGAAATGATGCTGATTATGAATCCTGGCCAAAAGTGGAGCGGCAGCAGCACAGGGCAATACATGGTGCTGAGTCTCTCACTTAATCTCTTTTCTGATTAACAGACTACACGAGGGTATTCACGTGTTCACGTGGCAAAGAAAAACAAAACAAAAAACAGCAACCCACACATTCAGCAGACTCTGGAGTGTTGCTGGGTGGCTTATTGGTCAGCTATTTAAGTCTGGGTTGAGGCAAACGTATTAATAAAAACAAAAACATACAAAATAACTTGGCATTTGGCTGGTCAAGATTATTTTTTGAGTTTTGATTCAGCCTGCAAATGGGCACTGATACCCTTGAAGGTGAATGTACAAACACAGCCAGACTCTTGAAGCTCTAGCAGCAAAGCTACCTCAGGAACACATAATCCCAAAAGTTTAACATTGTAGCTTTAACAATGGCCCTGCGGTATCTCAGCAGTAGAGTGTGTGCCTCCAAGTCAGGCATCACGGGTTCAATGCTACCACCGGGTGTCGGGAACGGGGATCTGGCCTTGATTCCCCATGCTCAAGTAAATGTGAGGCATGTGTATATTGTAACACGTTTGCAATGGTCATTAGACTAGAAAAGCGCAAAATAAGAATAATCTATTGATCCATGTTTATGGACACACAATCATCTAAATATATACACACACACACACACACACACACAGATAACATTACCAGTGATGGTCTCAGCATCCCTGTAATTGAAGTCTGGTGACGAGGCTTCAAAAACATACTCCTCGTCCTCGTCTTCTTCCTCGGTATCTGGTTGGATCCCTGGACTGGGAAAGGAAAGCGTGTGCTTGGTGGATTGTTTCGAGGGAGGGGCAGGGGAGCAGGAAAAGGTATGGGGAGAAGGCGCCTTGGCGTCCAGCTTGCTGCCGATGGATCACCAATTTAGGATACAACCAGCCATGTGGAATCAACTACCACAGACTGGACCAAACGTGGACTGGAGTACATTGGACCAGACTGGACAGGACTTGACTTTTTATAGGCTGGACAGGGGCAGTGGACTGGTGAAAGTCTGGTGTGGATTCAAATGGACTGGAGGGAAGGACTGGACTGGCTGTGGAGCCAGTGCAACATTGACGAATCAGGACTAGAATCCACCAGTGGACTTAATGGATACCTGGAAGAAGAGGGAAATAAAGTATAAGTGAAGTAAGAAAAGAGGAGACCATCCATTTTCATCACCAACAAAGAGAAATTATATCGTAAACTTCAAATCAAAACTTTTCATGAAATTGATGAGAAAATATACACATTACAAAAGTTAAGAACTCGGTGTAATTTTCTGAAATTAAAATTGACAAAAGATTAGCAAAACATACAAACTCGAGTTATAATGGTATGCTCTTGCTACTTACTAATGTAAGGCATAGAAAACATTTGGAATATTTGGCCATACTCAAGTCAAATATATTAATTATCTAGAATCGGGCAGGCATATTTTGTAAATGAAGATAAAGACATTAAAAAAACCCACAGGTGTCCATTTTAAGCACTGGGGGCAGCAACATCAGAGACTAACCTGCCAGCTGTACTGCAGCTGGCAGGTCTCCATCTGTTCTGAGTGGATCGTGACACTGAGTTCATGCAAAAAGAATGGTGGAGGTATTTGTTTTGACATGAACAGTGGCTGGTGTGAGGATGTGACCATGATTCTGTTCTCCTGTTCTGGAAACTCTTTTCATCAACTGAAAACCCTCCTATCCCCCACCCCCCATGACTTCACGTCATTCATTCTGCCTGGTGTTTACATTCCACCGCAGGCCGACGTGCAGGACGCACAGCGCATGCTTGCCGACCAGATATTGTGTGTGGAGTGGACTAACCCAGACGCTTTATTGTCCCCGGTGACTTTAACAAAGGGAGATTCAGCCATGACCAACCTAAATACCGTCGGCTGATTAAATGCCCGACAAGGGGGAGAGTACTTTAGATCACTGTTTACAATCAATAGGGCCTGTCATGTGGTCCCGTGCACGGCACTGGGCCAGTCTGACCACATCATGTGCCACCTGATTCCTGTATGCAGGGAGAAATTTAGACTCTAAACCCGTTATGAAGACATCTAAGAGGTGGACCAGTGAAGCTATGGAGGATCTTCGCACATGCTGGCATGGTATTGACTGGGATGGTTTCAGGACTGCCACCAACAGCCTGGATGAGCACTGTGAGGCTGAGACATCTCACATCAACTCTTGTGAGGACAGCTGTGTACCACCACACACCAGGGTTAGATACAACAACAACAACAAACTCATGTTTACAGCTCAGGTTAAAGAAGGAAGGAGCGATTAGGAGTGCCAACAAGGTCTGGTTTAAAAGAGTTCAAATACACGTTTAACAAGGTGGTGAGAGATGCTAAACGACTGTACCCAAAGACATTTCCGATGACACTTCTTAGAAAACAACTCAGCCTCTGTCTGGAAGGGCCTCAGACAAGACCACCAACCATAAACCAAAAGCCCCCCCCCCAATCCACTTATACCTTGGGATGGGCCAACAGTCTGAATGAGTACTATAGTCGATTTGAATGACAATAGGTCTGCCCAATGAGCGCTGGGATCGGCTTTAGCTAGCAGATCTGCAACCTGACTTTATATAAGCAGTTGATGGTGAGTGAATGAATAAATGAAGAGACGGACAGGCACAGGCCACTGGACTTCAGTCAATGGAGAGAGAGGTCAGTTTTACATATCAGGATTAGTCCCCGCGTTTTGGGGGTGGACAGGAACTGAAATGGAGCTTGGCGGGGGGCAAGGCCAGGTGCCCATCCTGATGTCCTGCAGTGGGTTTAAACCCACTCCCTCTGGCTCATCACTTCCCAAAGCAAGCACTCTAACCACTGAGCTAACGCAGGCCGGTACTTAAGTCAATTGAAATTTAAAGATTTGCAATGATGACAGTGATGCAGGAAAGGACAATAAAAGCTGAATCAGTTCAGCTGGATGCTGGACACATCTGTATCCAGATGAACTGATTCAGCTTTGTTTTGTGATTTCCTTACCTGGATTATTGAGCATGCATAAAGGCAATACAGAGAAGGATTTCTCAGTCACTAAATATAGTATCCAAGTTTTGCAGAAGAAGGATTTGGAAATGTCTTGATGCATGCTCAATAATCCAAGTAAGGGAATCACAAAAAGAAGTGAATCGATTCAACTGGATTTAGAAGTTTATTCAGATATGGAACTCTTTCTTGCAGCATAGTCTAGGTTGAGTGGCTACAGATCGTTCTGTCCATTGCCATAATCAGTCAGTTATTGCAGGAGTAATATGCTCTGAATGTAAAAGGGCTGTTTTACGTGACATGATTAGTCCCTTCATTGTGGGAGGGGACACTGACTAAGATGGAGCTTGAGGAATTAAGGCTGGATGCCCTTCCTGACACCCCTCGGTGGATTCAAACCCACTGCCTCTGGCTACTGAGTTCCCAAGGCACACGCGCTTTTCTCACTGAGCTACAGCAGCCCCAGTTACTGGCTCAGAATGGAGGGATGAAAATATTTTGTATATTCTTCATTACAAAAAAGGCCATGCTGATATTGTGTATGTGTGTTTGCTAGGCCACTTTTGAGAGAAAGATTTGTTTGGTTAGACTTCTGTAGAAGTGGGTTACAGCTTAATGACCATGGGAAAAGGCAGGTCCTAGGCCAGACCAGTTCAGAATCCCTGATCTAACACGATTATACAAAAAACATTGCTTTCATCATTACATATTAAAAACAGAAAATAAAAAAGGCAAGTTTCAGCCTGGGGGTCAGCTTTGTGAAAGAGTAGCTTACTGACTGAGTTATAAACAGGATATTTGGTATGAACTGCAACTAAGAGTCAAGTGCCATAGAAGGAAGAGGCACCTGACTAGCTAACAGACAGATTGACTAATAAACAGTCGGATCATTCAGTCATTCATTACTGTGGACAGGGAATCGACTAAATGACAAACCGATTAGCTGAGCAGGGCTGAATCGGACACAATCCTATAGCTACATCAGTAAACTGCCCACCCTGGGGAGGGGTAGGTGGCTATTGTTAGGTAATTCTTCAAAACATACAAGAGGACAGTTTGATATGCTGGTTTTTTTCCCCAACACTTTCACGTTCACTGTTTTCATAAAGAAAAATAGCTGATGCCTTGTTATAACACCGTTATAATTTGGGCCCTTCCTCTTTCCCAACCCTCTTTGGCAGAACTTCTTCCTTCCTCTCTCGCTCTGCCCAACATTTCCTACTCCATCTCCCTTTCCATTTTGTCCCAGACCCTCTATCGCAAATACGGAGTCAGAATTCAACCAGTATGTTTCTGGAAAACCTAATTTGGGTGTCAGAGTTTCCATTAGGATGTCCAAATCTTGAAACCTAGTTAATAGCAACAACCAAATGAGAGGCACGCTACAGGGACATGTTTCTTAAACTACACACTGTAACCTAAAGTGGATCATGGATATTTATTCAGATGCGTCCCCAAGGTGAGACTAAGTTTATGTTTAAACTTAAATCCAACTCAATTCGGATTATCCCTTAAATATGACACGTGAGGCCTGTATTTAGGACTAGGGAGTTAATTATGAAGCTTTCTACTCATACGTCCAACTAGGAGTAGCATACATCTAATGGGAAAGTGTGTGTTGCTCTTATTACAGTGCTTTGAGATGCAAAAATGGAAATTCTATTGAGATATTGTCGTTTTCTCTGTAATGAATACTGTGCAGTCCTGACTGTGCACACCTATTTTACGTCACTATCTTAATTCATTTCAAGCATTATTCTACAGCATCAAGGCTGGTTCAAATTTCCCTTATCCAAAATGAGAAGGGTCAAGAGGTCATGGAAAGGGTGTCATCTTGCGTCTCGTTGTGGGATAGCCTCTGTCACGTAGTACTAAGTGACCTCCAGAATGTAAATGGTTCCACTCATGCAAAAGCTTGAGACCATTCTTACAGGGCACCCTGGAGTTATATGTTTATTTGGACCATAAGGCAACTATATCAATAAGGAAATACTTTGCATCCATCAAATCATGTGAGTTAATGCAGTGGTTTTGCTTAGGATTGATGAAGGCATCCCCATTGACATATGGCTCAATAACCTTCCTAAGTCTTCCGGCTGTAGCACCAAGAGTTCAAGGAAGCCTAGCAACTTTCATGTAGGCAGCTTATATTTCCCTTTCACTTTTATTTGAGTGCTGAAAAGTGAATGAATCTGCAGACTGGTGCTGATGATGTTAGGCCAGTTAATGTTTGATTTATTGTTCCACTGATGGATGTCTGGGTTCACGGAACTAAATCTCCATTGCACTGTTACATTTTTCTGGCTGCCAAGGAGTGTAAGGTTTTAAGAACCTTTATTGCCACAGAAATGACAAAAGATGTTGTTTCAGCAAGGCCATTTTTTGCATATTAATATGAGATACAGGTTGCTTTAAAAAAAACAAACTATTTTGTGTTTGCTTGGGATCGGACTGGGACTATTCAGCTAACCAAGAACATGCTAAACAGACTTGTTCTTAGAAGTGCTTTTCTAGTCTGGCGACCGCTCAAAGTGCTTTGCAGTGAATGCGTCACATTTACTGAGCTCCGCGGCAATGGCTGACTACCAGGCGCGCGCTCTACCGCCGAGTCACCGTGGCCCTAAACGTGTTTCAAAACACGGCTCCTGTAGGCAGCTGAAAATACGGCATGGGAAGAAATACGTTCCTATTAGATTCTAAAATGTGGTTGCGTTTAATCAAACTTAAACAACTTGGTTTAGTGGTCAGTGCCCTGAATTTATCCCCAAGGTATCATGAATTGAGGTTATGTGTAGGTTAGCCTGAATTATCCTTTAAGAGAAAGTGTCACCCTGTAACCACCAGCCATGTAAGATTTCCGTTTTTAGGAAATGTGCCGTGGTCTCCAACAAGCGCTGTCTATCAAGCAAGCAATAGGATTCAATTGGTCACCATAACAACAAAGTTATTTCAGTCCCTCAGCCTGACTGAGAATTAAAAGGCTGAAGAAGTCTGAATCTCTGCCTGCACAGTAAAACATGCTGGTTGTTCTAATTTATCTCTTGATGGAAAAATGTGCACTGACCTTTGATGAAGAGCAGCTATAGGAAAAAGATGTCGGGTCTAGACATTGACCTCTCCGTGAGACGGCATCCCTGTCCACTCCTTCACTTTCTGCTATTAGGTCCACAGTCACGTTCATGCTTGATAGTGTTACTGAGGAGTCCAGTCATTCCAGCACAGACTACGGGTGTTGTGAAAATCTCAGATGAGAGTGGTTTTTTTTTACTACAGGTAGGCTACACTGGACTAAGCTATGCATTGCATACATGCGTCTCGTCGCATTCCACCTCCCCGCCCCATACCCTAGTCTCACTCTTTACTGTACGCTATCAAATGAAGCGGAAACACCAAATCCATAGAGGAAATAAACCATCAGTGGGCCCTATTCAGCTCTTATCTCTAACAGTCTAGAGGAAACGACATGCCTATTACACCATAGAGCACACACATGCATTCTCAGGTCCACACATATCTGAGAAAGAAAACTCAGAGGGAGTCCACGTTATCTATTATGTCATGTGTCTTTCAAATGGCATCGATTACTCCCCGACCCAGCTCAGGACACAGATGATGTGGGAATTAAAACCCAAACATTCTTAGTTCTGTGTCAAACCACACTAGCTCCACCCAAAACCTTCATGGTAACAAGAGTGGAGACTCTAGCCCTTCCTTCCGCATTCAAGGTCAGCTAATAAGCTAGGCAGTGGTTTTAGGAAGGGAAACTCAAGGGGGGGGTCACAAGATTGTTTTACTGCTGCCTTTATGATCTTATTCAATGAGAAGACCGTGTCCTTCTCCATTAAAGATAGATACTCTTCTATAGGGGCAGCATAGCTCAGGAGGCGAGGTGGTCATCCAGTAAATCCCTAAATGCTCAACCCCTGAGATGGAGTGGCGACCTGTCCAGGGTGTTTCCCCGCATCTCCCCCAGTGAGCACCGGATAGGCTCCAGCATGGCTCTTTACCCTGACCTCGGATAAGTGGGTGATGGATGAGCGGATATACTCTTCTGTCCTTCTGTGTCCTCATACACACACCAACACACATAATTATGTCTGGAAGTGAATATCGGGCTGTTAAAGTCTGTCCTGAGGTTTTGCAACCATGAGACGCTACCTGTACAGTGCTTTATCATACAAGTGTAGCATAAGCCCGTCATAAAGACGAGAGGCCTACCAGATCCTGCAGCCAAGAACAACGCAGGTCAATATCCATTTTCAGACACATGGTCCTAAAATTCTACAGTGGGTGAAGAAAAGAGTTTCTTGGGCTCAAAGGTCATGAAACCTACAACATAAAAAGGTTCAACAGCCACTCAACTCAAGTCAAGCTCAAATTGAAACATTTCAGAGAAACTAGGATTTCACACGGCACGGACGTAACGCTACTTATGAAGATGCACGAGCTCAGACAACTGTTCAGTTGTCAGAAATAGATTCTGCGGTTTGCTGCATACATTGGACATATGGACTAGCACATTGACAAATACAGACACAGATAAACACACATGGACACACGGTTTGATCTCTGCACGGACGGACACATGCATATGCCAATCACATCAGCAACATTATCATTAGTCTCTACACACACACATTCACACGCAGGACTGAAAGTTGACTAATGAAAGAAAAGGAATTTCTTTCCCTATTTCCAAAGTTGTTTACATACACATACAAGCATTAGTCTAATATATGTTCAACTATATCACCTTATTATAGTGCAGCCTTTAAGACCAGGGAATGACGACAGCTAAGCTATATCGTGTCACAATAACCAAATCCCCGACAACATCTACATCTGAAATCATGATATAGACATATCCTGAGCCACTGCCAAGCTCTCCGGCCACTGACTCTAACTCCATTATTACAATTGAGGAAAAGTCCGCAAGACATTTGAGATGTATTTCTGTGTATGCGTGCATGCCTTCGATCGTCTGGAGTATCTGGCAGCCTCCTGCAGTCACGATGGATGACTCTTCGTCCTGGGTAAAAGTCTTTGTCACCAGGACCAACCTGACATGACGAAGACAGTGCTATGAGGACCGCACACTCTGAACGTCTCTTTGCATCGGTCTCCACCTCCGACTATGATGCACAATATCTGAACACGCCATTGACAAGGAGGGATGTCATCATCAGACTCGATGGACAACCAGCAAGCAAACAATCTGACACTGCACCAACTAACATCGTCCTCTCTGGCCAGGCCAGAGGAGGAAAAATGGCTGTATCCCTGTATGCAAAGTGACACTCTCCACCCCATCTAACCTTTTGGAGAAAGGGAAATGCACAACTCATCAGTGAACTTCAGAGCTGCTTTACCTGAAGCCTGTTTGCCCACCAGTTTCTTTTTCAACCTCATTTCGAAATCTCACAATCAAGAGAGCTCTTGAACAATCCAACCCACCACGGACGCTGGACTGACAACATCTGTCACTGACAAACCAGTCACAACAGTCACACAGGACTATTTATACTTCTGTTGCAGCATTTTCTCTTCCTGAGAAGACCACCACCCATTTACCTCACCAAACTAGTCGTAGCAACCTTTGAGTTGCAAACTACTTAAAGACTAGTGCCCCCCAGAAAGTGTGTTTCTTCAAGACCTATGTGCGTTAGTGAAATGTGTTGTTGTGGATGTTTTCTACTATATCAACCACTTCAAAAGCATTTCATATAAAAACATACCATTAAAACCATTTCTACGGTGATATAAATAAAACATCTCCGTCAAACTTTCAGCCACACTGAACAAGTGACTCTATTAACTTTACTCTCGGTAGATTTCTCTGTAGCCTAATTTGGTTCCGTCTTGTCTATACTTCAATTGATATGTTGAATACTATGGAGTGAACTCTACTGGCAACTCTTTGACTCAGCCCGACCTCACATGGAAGGGTGCATTGTGACCCCAACTAAGAAATGATGCATCCCTCTTCTATACCTACATCTTATCGCATCTCGATGGAAGGTTGGAAAAACATCTCATGAGATGAAATCCTTCTTTTCAATATTTTGGAGACTTGGTCCCATTCTTCTATACATAAGCTTTTTTTAACATCCCATAAATCCACCTACCAATTCCTGAATTCATCTAACAAACCTACTCTTGGGCACCATAGTGTGGCAATCTGTCCCTCAATAGTGCTTTTCTAAGTGCTGTGGTGGTTTGTCCTTGCTCGAGGGGTCCCCTGACTCTCAGTAACTGGTAATGTGGAGCACTTTGACATGGATTGACATTCATTTCTAGTGTATTCGTGTGTATGTGTGTGCACACACATGCATGTGCACAGATGGGCGCATGGTATTTTAATGGGAGGTAGCTTCAGACTAATGGAACAAAAGCTGATATGTGCTTGACATGTATTTTTCCAGTGCTCGTCCGTCTGTGTGTGCATGTGTCCTGACTTACATCAGTGTAAGACGAGACTCATGCTGGGAGCCAACAGACAGGGAAAGCTGTGTTTAGAAAACATCGTCCCTGGGTCGTTTCACGGTGAGGATCACTCACAGTGGGAGAGGGGGGGGTTCTGTTGATGAGGGCTATGATAGGACAGGACTGTACTTTGCTCTCCCTCTGTCATGACAGAATGGTTTATGTTAAGAGACAGATGGAACAATTCCCCTCTCATAACATCAACATGCTGAGACGACCAAGCAGGAACTCTGATTTGGTGTATCATGCTTAGCAGTACATACACCCGGGCCTCGGGGCACAAGTGGAATAGAATGAACTGGTCCCATTGTTACCAGTCTCTCTATTCCCATTAAATAGACCTACATTGTTTGCAGTTGAGGTACATGAGGCTAGTAACCTGATTAGAGATTAATGTCACCCAGCTGGTTCTGTCATGGTGACACAATTCTATGTTCCCATATCATCATTGAATAGGTTTTCTATCTTGTCTTGTTGGTACCCTGAAAGCCCATCAGTTATTGTTCATTCTTATACTGCTTAACCGTTAAGAGGTTTCACTGCAGTAGTTTGTCAGCAAGCAGCTGGAACCTCCATTATGCAGAGAAAGGTAAACTCTTTTTATGGATGATGGAATCTATTTTGCTTCAAAAGTGAATGCATTATAGAGAAATGATGGCAGATCAACCCTGAAGGGCTCCAAATGACCAACTTGCTAAAAATGGATCCGATTGATGAGCCAACGTCCTGTTCAATATGACCACGATCCTGATCAATATGGTCAGGTTGTCAGATTACAATTGATAGACACAGAGGAAAAGATATAGTCATAAAGTTATGAAGAGAGCAATGATAACTCTCCTTCCCAGCACACGCACCACACACACACACAGTCATTAGCTTTTAGGGAATGTCTCCAATACTGCTTTCTCTTCTTCCAACTGACATCCTGCACTTAAAACAGTCTTATGCACATAGTACTAGTGAAGCCCTCACTTAT